>JAHBMJ010005901.1:2500-20000 GCA_018398765.1 Chromera velia | reverse complement strand
TGTTTTCCCCCAGAGAACGATAGGGAACGACTAAGCAAAGAGTGCGCAAATCTTAAGGCGGAACTGGAAGACCTTGAGGTGAGCGCTCGGGCATTGTTTTGCTTTTTCTTTCACTCTTATGATTTTCGTCTTTGTCCTGTACGTTTAATCTGGTCCTTCCTTCCATGCGCGATTGATGAAAGAGCGGCCTTGGACGACATCGTCTCGTCTTCCACCTCTCTCCTAACTTAGACATAATGGTAGTTGGTATTTGTCTTTGCGCAATCAGGCAAGGAACTCATGATCGATCTGTTCCCTCAAGTTAGAAAAATTCTGTGGCTCCGTCAGCAGAGCTTGATCAGACGCTGGATGCTCATGATATGAAGCATACATAAACAAGCCTTGATTGCTGCCTGAAGCTTCCATATCCAATCGAAGGGTCGAAGAGAAGACATCAGTTAAGGCACCACGCGAATGGAAAATGCCGACACGAAAAGACAGTCAGATGTGTCTCCTTTTGTTTGTCTCTCTATACCCACAGTGTGGGCTTTTGTCTCTGCACATCTTTCAGTGAGCAATGCGCACATTGTATGTGTCTGTACATTCACTTCTTTTCTGGGCTCCTGTATAATGGGTCCGTATGCACAGAGAGAGTCTGGATTTCGCTTTCCACGTGTCACTCTGCACCTCATCTGATGTTTCTTTCTCTCCGCGTGCGCCCGCACACGTATGTATTCGTGTATGCATATTGTGAACGTGTATGTATATGTATAGATGTGTTTGTGCGTGTTTGAGTGCGTGTGAGCGTGTGTGTGCAGAGGAGGACCCTCAATTTCAATTTCACGGCACTGCCAGCAAAGCCCGAGGGTCCCTCTCTTCAGGCCCAGAGGGAGGTGGAGGCAGTAGAGCTCCTTGCTCAGCGACTGCACAGAGGTCAAGCCCAGGCGAGACTGCAGCTGTTGGAGCAGACGGAGAGCCGACAACCGAAAGGGCAAAACGAAGGCGAGTCAGCAGACAAGACCAAGAGACCGCCCACCTCCCACGGATCGGAGGTCTCATCTTCAAAGCCCCCGACTCCAGGTCGACAGAGGGGAGCGCGAAGAAGTACAGAAACCGCTAAGCCCCGCCCACGTGTCTCAGAAGGCGAGGAGAGTGCAGCTTCTTCAAATCAGAGAAGAGCTTCAGATGGAAGCAGAACCTCCGTTGAACATCCCGATTCAGAGTCCCCCCCCCTTTCTCCTCCACAGAAGAGAGAAGAGAAGGAGACAAAGAAGAAAACCTCCGTGGCTGAAGACTCAGCTGCCGACATGCGGGCAAGGTTACGGGAACAAGAGGAGAAGCAAAGAATGGGAAGGAGAGAGACATTGAAGCAAAGAAGACGCTCAGATCGTTCCCGCACAATGCCGTCTCAAGTTCCCAGCGCGTCTTCCTCAACACCGGAGAGGTTGCCTGACACTCCTGCCGCCACAGCAGCAGAGAACAGCGGAGAAGCAGGAGGGGACGAAGGAGGGTCTGGGGCATACCGCCTGGTTGTCACAGGGGCAGGGGCACAGTCCTCGAATCATCCCCCCGCGAGGGAGGCGTCAAGTCCCCAAGGCGTTCTCAGAACGCGACGGGGCTCCCTTCTGTCCCCCCCCCCTCCCAACTTCCTGTCGAGAGGATCTGCTTCCGATGATGATGAAGAGCAAGATGAGGAGGAGGATGAAGAGAAAGGGAGAGGTGGAGGACATATCTCGGAGACTGATTCTCAAGCACCAGGAGAGGGGGGGGGGAAGTCACAAGATTCATCGCCTGCCGAACAACCGGGACCTCGTCCCTTCTTCTCTTCTCCTTCAGGTTTCTCTCCTGTCCGTCCAAAGGTGAAGCCTCTTGGATCAGGCAGTGCGCAAGCTTCTCCCTCATTGAACAAGAAAGAGAGGGGAAATGCGAAAGCAAAAATGGCAGAGCGGCAGAGACAGATGAGGGAACAGATGCAGGCGCGGCAACGGCCTCCGCAGAGAACCGCACACGAAGCTGAAAGCACAGTGTCCCCTGCAGCGCCACCTACAGCAGATAAACACAGCCCAAATCTCAAACAAGAAAACGAGCCGCAGGGGAGCAGCACATCAAATCCGCCTTCGCAGACCGACAGGCGTGCGGCACTTAGGGCTCGAAGAGCGCGCGAGAAGACAATGTAAGAAGCTTATGGTCCAGCGACGCGCGACGTGCGGTCTTTAAAGTTGGAAGCCATCGTATACGATTGTGAATCTGTTTTTGATATACCAACTATTTTATTCACGCTTGAAACAGAAATGCATGGACTGTGCTAATGATGTTGATTGTCGCAACTAGCGTTACAAGATGGTGGATTATCTTGCATTGCCTAGTACATTGCTTATTCTTTTTATTTTCAAACTTCACTGCGCAAGCTTCTCCCTCATTGAACAAGAAAGAGAGGGGAAATGCGAAAGCAAAAATGGCAGAGGGGCAGAAATAGATAAGGGAACAGATGCAGGCACGGCAACGGCCTCCGCAAAGAACCGCACACGAAGCTGAAAGCACAGTGTCCCCTGCAGCGCCACCTACAGCAGATAAACACAGCCCGAATCTCAAACAAGAAAACGAGCCACAGGGGAACAGCACATCAAATCTGCTTTCGCAGACCGATAGCGTGCGGCACTTAGGGCTCGAAGAGCATGCGAGAAGACAATGTAAGAAGCTTATGGTCCAGCGAGCGCGACGTGCGGTCTTTAAAGTTGGAAGCCATCGTATACGATTGTGAATCTGTTTTTGATATACTAACTATTTTATTCACGCTTGAAACAGAAATGCATGAACTGTGCTAATGATGTTGATTGCCGCAAGTAGCGTTACAAGATGGTGGATTGTCTTGCATTGCCTAGTACATTGCTTATTCTTTTTATTTTCAAACTTCACTGCATTAAAGTTTTTCTCGTATTTTGGTAATATCTTTGACAGTCTTTTTAACTGTGTCTTTTGTTTTTGTTTGATTAAGTTTCTCCCACTATCTGCTGCTGTGACTGTGCGTTTCTATCGATCTTTTTTGTTTGTCTCTCTAACGTGCTCTAACATTCGATCTGCTAACTTTGAGGCCAAGTTTCTTCTTTTTTATGTGAGTCACACACTATATGACGGCCTCTTTTCTTTGATCTTTTTTGTCTACTTGTATGAAACTTAAGATGAAAACCCCCCCTTTCTTTTTAAGCATGTTTTTGATAGTTTTTGATAGATCGATAGTTTAATTGTAAATGCCGCCCGAGCCGACTCCGCGCGCAAAGCGCGCGAACTGCATGACTTGGAGAATCCATGCAGATATTTTTCGATAAAGCTCATACAATTAAGTCGACTGACCTTCACGAGCCGACCATTAGGCTACAGCTTGCATCGTGACATCATTCTGTCTACGGTCTCGTGGGAAGCCTAGAGCTTCTGATGTCTGTGAAGTCAGCGGCTCATGCGTGATACCCTTGACCGGGCATCCCTGTGAAGAGCTCCTCAACCTCACCAGACGCTAGCGTTCAAATTCGCCTTCTAATTCTTAGGCCCCTCTCTTTGTTGTCACAATCCGTTTGTCGGCTCCCTTGATATCTTTCCGAGCTCTCGACTAAGACGACGATGAGTGAGGGTAATCGTTTCTTTTTCGAAAGGCACGAGCAGGGCCAGGGGACTCGGCACGCTGTGAACAACATCCTGCAGAAACCCATGTGGTGCAAGAAGGAATTTGAGGACGTCGCGCACCAACTGGGGAAGGTCGACGGGCAGAACCACAAGACGGCATTCGGACTCGGCTATTACGATGTCGTCAGTTGCTTCGAGATTGCAAATAGTACTCCAAGGGAAAGGGAGCTCTGAAACTCTGGCACAACAAGCAAAAAGGCGATTGTAACCGGAGACATGGTGTGCATTATCCAAAAACACAACATACCTTCTAATTTTACGTTGCCAAACAAAGCCAATACCCATATGGGTGTGCAAGAATATTTTCTCACAAGTACCGAAACTTATCCATGTTTGTCCTCCTCCCTCCAACTGAACAAAAGCCATGATTCGTTCCGTAGCCGCAACGTTCGATTATATAGAGGTGCCTTTCCCCCCGCTTGTTCTCGCCCCTCCTCCCTGAAAGCAGAGAGTCGGGGCCCACGCGCTGTCCTATGCAAAGATGGAGGCCACAGAGTTCGACCTCACCCAGCCCTTGCCCCCCGACTTCCTCTCTGCCAAGAACGCCGTGGGAGTTCTGATCGGAGTTCGGCACTCTTCCCAAAACATGACAAGGTCAGTCAGTCGGTTGGTCGGGACGGTTCGAAGGTCACACGGGACACTTGCCTGGTCGCTTAGGGGGCAACTCTTCAACCTTACTTGGTAATGAATCATGCCATACTGCTTATGACCGCGTCGAGCCTGATGGAATTCTGTACGTCAGCAGAGCAATGCTGCATTTTCTTCAACCTCACATTTTGCTGAAACAAATGGCCTTTCAGCAATCCAGCAGATGAAAACAAAAAGGGTCGTGGAGAATCCAGCCACCATGAAGCTGCAGAGGCTTCGGACACCCCAACATATCATAAACGTCTTTGCCAATACGTCAGATATGTGTACTTAAGTATGTTCGTACGTATGTGAGTGTGCGGGTTCGCGAGGGTGAGTGCGTATGAGGTTGGTTTGCTTGAGTCTCTCTCTCTCTCTCTCTCTCTCTCTCTCTGTNCTCTCTCTCTCTCTCGCTCTCTCTCTCTCTCCATCTGTACGTGCGTGTGTGTGTGCGTGTGTGTGTGTGTGTGTGTGTGTGTGAGTGTGAGTGTGAGTGTGAGTGTGTGTGTGTGTGTGTGTGTGTGTGTGTGTGTGCGTGTTGTGAGAAGAGAGAGAGAGAGAGAGAGAGAGGGAGAGAGAGAGAGAGACTGTGTGTGTGTCTGTGTGCATGTAGCAATTTGATGATGCCTCCCTTTGCGGTCTTCGTTCGACTGGTCTCTCCACCTTCCTGCAGGTCTGCGTTCTCCTTCAAGGGAATGAAGAAGATGCTCGGACTGGAAACCCAGCACGTTTTCTGTCTGCGAAGATTCGACGGTGAAGAGGGAGAGATCATTGTGATGCACGCAAACGGAGAGGATGGCAGAGCATCACTGGGACCGGGAGAGATTGTGGATATGCCAGGAGAGGGCGAGCCCCAGGCAGCAGACGTATCTGGGGACTTCGAGGGGGCTGAAAATCTGATGGACTTTGTTGACATCGTAGAGCCTCCAAGGGACGTGGACGAGGACGAGGAGGGGGGGAAGACGGGGGAGACCAGAGACGGGAATATAATTGTTGCTGGAGAAGTTGTGGAAGGGGAAGCAGGAAGGGAAGGGAGGGGGATGGGACAGGAAAAGGCAATTGATGAAATGACTGAAGAGGAAATCGAAAAGTGCAGAACGGCTCGCCTTGAAGAAGAGATTGTCGTGAAGTCGGAAGAGGATGGACAGGGCAATGTCTGGTCAGTTTTTGCATCGTTCTTTCTCACCGCTTTTCGGGTTCTTTCCCTTGTCGTTGTTGTTTGAGAAGATTCTCTCCCCCCCCGTCTTTTTGTCCCAACCGGCACTTGTGAACTTTCTTCCTCACTAATCCCAGCTGCTGATCCACACAATCGAATACCTCCCCTCATTTGCATCCTGCCTTGCAATTAATTGCCCTGTCCTTTCCCTCGAGGTCCAATCTGATTCTTGAAAGGATTGCACCGGAATTCTTGTTCAGTTAGCCAAACTCACAATCTACCTAGATACTCTTACAACTATTGGCTTGCATATTGAATTGAGAAATTCAGTCCCGCACGTGCGTTTTCTCATGAGCATGATTCAACAGGCACTCACACGTGTGATTAAATGTGGCACTTCTCATTCACATCCCCAAGCAAGCCTTTGAATGGATCATGAGCCTTTGATCGAGCCCTCTTCCCGCGACGTGCCTGCCTGCACGTGCGTCGGTCCGAGGGTAGCTAGCTGTCACGCTGCACCAGCCTGCCTTGACGATATCTGCAGCTGCTTGGGGTGGCAATGACGTGTCTCTTTGCCTGTCTGCCTACCTGTCTCTGCCTGTCTGTATGTCTGCCTGTTCGTCTGCCGGTTTTTCTGTGTGCGTGCCTGTTTGTTGGCATCGTTTGGTTTGGTAGGGAACAAAAGATTTTTATACAGGGGGTCTGTCCGTGTAACTGAGTGAGTGTGTGAGTGCAGGTTCGAGCTTGACTCCAAGAAAGGTTTTGCCATGAACGTGGGATCCTCCGAGAGCGCTCTCAAGTATCTCGCCCGTCTCAGGTGGCAGGTCTGTTTTCTGTCTGTCGAGCTTTTGGCCCCCCTGCCCACTTTGTCTGAGTTTTCGTGATGTTCTTTTGTGTTTGTTGCTTTCCTTCGTTTTGTCTGTTGTGTTCATGAAGAAAAGAAGGGAAAGAAACCACATAGTCTGTCTGGTAAAAAATCAACTTTTTCCCCTGAGCTTGCTCAAAAATTGAAGACACTTGCGACCCATAGAGAGATATCGCAGGCTGACTTCCTCCATCCCACCATTCAATCCATACGTATACACACATTCATGGCCGGTTCCCAAGCTGTGTTTATGCACAAAGAGGACCAGATCGATCTGGTAAAGAGAGAGAATTAAGAAAAATGCATGCTTGCTTCATTCACTCACCCCTTCAGGAATACTCCAGATAAGATTCGCAGGCCTCTGGCTGGATTTTTCTGCTCGTCCGATTCGATCATCCGGTTTCGCTCCTCGGTCACTTCCTCAGCATATTGCAGTATTGTACATTTTGGATTCTTTTTCGTCTACTTCACCACGATAGCTCTGTTTATTGTATCGTAGTTTGCGTTCACACAACTTCAGTCTGTTTCCAGGGGTTCGCATGCACCAATTTCATTCATTGCACATCTTTTGAATTGTCCGAGGGTTTTGGGGGCCCGCACTCTCATGCACAGAAGAGAACTCCTGTGCTACCGTGACGTGCGCGCAGGTCGGGAGGACTCTGACCGAGCTGAAAGTCTTCCGAGTCGTTCGACTGGACCTCGACCACATCAGAAAGACCGTTGTGGGCTCCGTCAGGGAAGCTTCGTAATCAACAGAAGATGACTGTCACGTAATTCATTAAAGCTGTCGAAGCACTTGATGTATTGAATCGATTCGATTTTGGAGTATAGACAATATGTTAATTGATAAGTATATGATTTAAGCCTGGGATCGAAGCAATACGACCTCAATGAGAAATCATATGTTCGTTAATGTTCCTAGTAATGTTCGTTTAAATGTCAGTATACCTTATAAGACCGAGTTAAAATACTGTTAAATTCCCTGAGAATTTAGTGGAATTTAAGGAGTTTTCGTGGCTGGAATTTACTGTGGAATCCACTGGGGCTGAGTGGCGCTTCTAGCCAAAGCTGTATAATCAAAACATATATTTATTCATAATTAATCACTTTCAAATTCCCATAATCAAGATATAATCACTAAATATATTGGGTGCATAACTAAAAGGAGATAGACCGGGTATTAGACCCTAAAAGTTTGTTTTGAGTGACAAAAACAAGGCTGAAACACTCAGTTAAAGCAATGTAGAAGCTTGGATAAAGTAACTCTAGGTTTGAGTAGAGACAAACAAGATACAAATGTAAAAGTATGTACCAGTGAAACTAGGTACCTTCTCGGCTACTGAAACTAGGTACCAGTATAGACCAATAATTATGACTTCAAGACAAAATCGCTGGCAAAATCGCTTTGTAATTAGTAACAATTTTGGCTAGTATTCTACTTGACGTATTTTTATTTATTGTATCATAAATTCAACTTCGCCAGTTTTAGACAGGTCAGATAAAGGTTTATGTTTAACGCCAATTGGTGTTTAAATTTAATTGAAATTTATGAGTCATAAAATCTTTATACATGAAAATATAGCTTTGTATACTAAGTTTTTGATATTAAAAAAAAGAATCAAATTGGTCCACATTAGGAGATTCGGTTTCTAAATTCCTGATTAAGCACTTAAATTCTCCCAACTACTTCCAAATGCAATGAAAAATGTGTTACAGGCCATGTTACAGGCGTATATTCCTAGATTTTAGCAGAAAAAGCTAAATCAATGTTCATACTAGCTAGAGGTATCAGAAAGAAAAAAAAATAAATAACTCTTTTTATCAGGTACTTTTTTTTTGTTTAAAACAACTGTTGTTTAGCTGTTGCATGGGTGTCACACAAGTGTTGCAAGGTTTTGCACGTCAAAAAAGAAAAAAAAAAGTAGATAACTCATTTTTCTAGAGACTTTTTTTTTTTTGCTTTGACATGCCTAGGTTCATAGCGATGGCATATGATCATAATCATGACACTGTCAGTTTCTACTCTAGGCAAGAATTTAAGGTTGAAACTAAATTCACTTAATTTAATCAGCAAATTTCAATTAAGTATCTGCTACTGGCACTTTTACGTCACTTTTTTCTGCAAAGTGTTTTTTCTGTATAAGTCCATGAATACGTGGACGTTAGTGCCTGCATGCGCCTGCAGCGAATAGAATCTAACAGATCCAAGAACTTGTACAAAGCAGTCGCCCCACTAAAAATCTCTACAGAAGGCTAGGCGATCGGCAACCGCGATCGCTGCGACAGAACAATGCTCCCACCGTCAATCTCCAGCCCCGATTGACCACTGGTGGGCCCTGTAGGCCCCTGAGCATCGGCAGGAGAAGCAGTCTTTCTCTGCCTTTCGACTTGAACTAACGCACCCCCTCCTCCGCTCTGCACTCCCTGATCTTTGGAAGGCACCGGGGATTCTATGTCGCTTGGGGAAGGGGCGGTGACGGTTTGTCCAGCTGTCTCATGTGTGCGAAGCGGGTTTCGGGAAGGTCTTGTCTGAGAAAACTGTTTGAGCACTTTCACACACCCCGCCTCGTCACCAGGCTGTTGGTTTCGCTGGCGATGACGCTGAAGCAGTTTTGCAGAGACAGCAAGACTGCCAGCCGCCACATGCAAGGCTGCTGGGCGGTGCGGCGAAAAAAGCTGCGGTTGGTTTTTTCGGGGATTATCGGCAGGGAGGGCATCTATGAGGGATGTGAGACTGGAAAACTCTTTCGGTTGAGATGGGTTGTTGGTCAGAGTATCTGCATGGTGAGGATGCCGTGCGGGTAACTCTCTTGCTGACGGAAGCGTCGAACCGGAACTTGTTGAGGGGTGCACTAGCGGCAGCGGTCGACGAGAGGCAGGGGCGGGCGGGTGGGGCAGTCGCTTCTGGTGGTATCTTTGTCTTTCTGCTCTGTCACCCCTGACACCTCCTCGCCTAACTGCAGCAGCTGCTTTCGCAATCTCTCTGAGGGACCCCAAAGCTTCTCTGCGCACCTGCTCCCTCTCTCTCTCCCTCGCTCTGTCCATCATCTCCTGGCCGCCCCTTTCAGCACTCCTGGACATATCGCCCGACTGTAGTCCTCCATCCGTTTCTTCCTGAACACCCTCCTCTTGTCGACCGGACTCTCCTCTCTCTGCACCGCCGCCTCCTGCAACACAGCACGACTCCCCCAGGTGCGCATGGAAGGAAATGATGGAACTAAACACACCTCCTCCGCTATCATGGTTGGCAGCTCCCCCACGCCCCCATGCAGCGAAGGATCGATTTTCGTTTCTGAACAAAGAAAGGAAATGTCTCTCATCGTCTGCTATCGGAAATTCGTCTGCGCCCTCTGTTAGGCTCAGCGCAAATTGAAGAGAACTCTGGGCCGACCCAGCCACGATTCCTGAAGGAGCATGCAGGTCCCTGACGCTGTGCATCATGGGAGGAATTGGAAAGTCGTTTTGGCGTCCGTATATAAGGGAGCGGGTCGGTCTGTCAGTGAGAGAGCCTGAATGGTGGGGTCGGTCGAGGACGGTGCTCCGGTACGGTCGATGCGCGCGTGGGCGCATGCGGGGGGGAAGAGGAAGGGGGGGGAGGGGAAACGGAGCCACCGGAGGGATGTCCCATTTGGGGTGTTCCTGGTCTTGCTCTTGTCTTGCCATCCCCCCCCTGGATCCCTCGCTTGCCCTTCCCTCCTCACTGCCTTTCTTCTCTCTCTCTACCACTGTCCCTTCTCCTCCTTGCCCTGGGTGAGGAGGCCCTCCATCCTCCACCTCCTTGAGTCCCCTCCGAGTTTCTGAAAGGAGTATATCGTCAACACTTATTCTCTTCCAGGAAGGAGGCACGGCAGCCAGCACAGCCGCGCCTCCCTTTTCGACCCTCTGTTGTCCTTTCCCCCCCTCATCGCCTGCTGAGTCTGCTTCTTGCAACAACAAACCGTCCTTCGACTTTCTCGGGTCCACAAGGGCTTCTGCCCCCCTTTCTGGAGACCCAGTCTGATGGCTCTGCTGCAGCCCTTTTCCCCCTTCTCGTAAAGAAGTGCCTGTCAGTGCAATCGCCAAGCGATCCCCAGCCACAAGCAGAGCGGCAGAATGGGGGGAGAGGTCCACGCGCCCCTTTGCAATGGTGCTTCCCATTGACTGGTGCGATTGATCCTCTCTGCATGGAAGGGCCCTCGAGGGAGGGAAAGGGGAAGGGGACTTTCGGGTTCCCCCCGTCCCCCACGCTACACTCCCAACAGAGGGGGAGAGCCCCTCGGCAGCAGCGGCAGCAGGGGACGGGGAGGCAAAATCCACTTCAGTCACGGATCCACGAGGGAAGCGTGACCTCAAACGGTGCACAGCAGCGCCCCCTCTGGCACGTGCTGCTTCTTGGGCTGCTGCCTCTCTTTCTCTCTGAAGTCTCAGAGGAACCTCTTGTAGAAGGAGCTCCAGGGCTGGGAGGTCTGCCTCGAGTGCGTCGAGGTCTCTCTGTGTCCTGATGTGTTGGAGGGGTTGTCTACGAGGGGATGAGCTAACGTCTTTGTCTGCTTCTTTCGCCTGTCTCATGGCCCTTTCCTCCTTTCTCTTCAGCTTCTGCAAGTGTTTCAGAAGACTCCTCTGCTCTCTGGTGGCAGGTTCAATGAGGCCTCGGTTGAAAGCGGCGAGGAGTCTGTCGGCGATTGCCGGGACAACAAGGCTTGAGGGAATGTCCTGAGCTTCTTCATTTCCCTCCTCCACCTTCCCGGCATTCTCATCAGCAGGTTCGTTTTGTTGTCCCTGCGCTTGTCCGAGACGGGAGCGAAGTTGGAGCTCTGCTGCAGTCATCTGCAGGCATTTACGCAGGCAGACAGGGAGGCAGGCAGGCAGGTAGGCAGGCAAATCAATCAAGAGAGTTCTGGATCATGAGAGAAAAAAATGCAGAGAAGACAACAAAACGCGGCGACAAAAAACATCCAGAACAAATGAACGAACAAACGAAGGAAACAAGCAAAAAGGAGAATGAGAGGACAAAGGGAGGACACATCTAAGAAAGCAGAAAGGAAAGCAGGTAAGAAGGAAGGAAGGACGGAATGAAGGAAGCAAGGAAGGAAGGAAGGAAGAGGGAATGAGCGGACAAAAAAAGAGAAGTCCGACGCAGTTGGCGAAGCAAGCGGTTCTAACGACAACGGAGAGATTATTTCCTTTTTCATCGTCCTTGATTATCTAAAGATAGATAAATCTGATCGCAGAGAGAATTTCTTTGTTCATCTTCGATCGGCTCAAATTGGAAAATGCTGAATCACTCAGTCTCTCTCAACCGTTCCTGGCTATTCTGAAGTTTGGACAGGCTGATTATTCCACGCACTTTGAATAAATGTCTTTGTGTAGGTCCACAATGGAGCCACATTCCATATCTTTCAGCAGCCGTGTATGTGTGTTTATTCTGCTGACCTCCACAGCAAGGCAAAGATGCTGCAGTTCTGGCTCTATCAAGAGTCCAGGAATACCAAAGTCGTTCTTTCTTTCTCCTCTGTTGTGTATCTTTAAGGGATCGTTCTCGTGGTCGTCCTGTCGAAGATGCCTGCGCGGACGTTGAGAGCCTCTTATCTGTCCCTCATCCCCCCCCCACTCATCCGACCCCTTTCTGAATAAACTCAGAGAGGGGGCAGAGGCGGAACCCCGCTTCGACCTTCCGGACCCTGTGGGTGTCACTCTCATGAGGGATCCGCGTGCGTGCAAGGAAGGACGCTCACCGGTCAGGAAAGATTGACCAAGCGGCTGAATCACGGCGTCAGCCTCATGGTCTTCTAGAATGGAGACGCTCAAAGTCGACGACGAGCTGCTGTCTGAGAGGTCGTCTTCTCTCTCACCATCAATCACACCATTTTGTTGGAGAGTGCTTTCCGCTCGTCCGTGACTGCCCATCCCTTCTTCGTCCTCAGGGCCAAGCCGACCTTTCATGTTCATGAACATGTTCTTTGGATCACGCCGCCTCCTCCTCCTTCTCTTCTTACCGACCGCTGGGGCGACTCCGTCAGTGAGCGTTGCAGAGGGACACAAAGCACGCCAGGAACCTTTGGGGACCTGACTGCTCAGACTCTTCCCCCCCGATGCCTTGGGAGCTGGTGGGACAGAAGGCGGGTGGCCTTGGTCGGTTTTTGGAACGTCTCCTGCTTTCTCATTTTCTCCCCTTTGTTCAAAACCCACTGACCCCCTTGGCTTGGGGGTTGCTGCTGCGTCATACAAGTTAACGACGCTTGCTTTGTTATTCGGTCTTCTTCGGTGTGTGGGGTCATGGGTGTCTCCTCCCGGAAGATCGTCTCGGGGGGCAACTTCGACTTTCTCACCGGATGCTCTGACCTTCCCTTCTTCAGTCTTTCGCCTCGCCCCTTTCCGCCTTCTGCCACCGGCTTTTTTCCGCCCCCCCCCTGTGCGTTGACTGTGACTGCTTTCTCCACTGCTGGAGGAACTCAGAGAGTCGGAATCTGAAATCGGAACAACGGACTCCAGGGTCTCCATTCCCTCTTGATCTCGGATCACCCCTGTCATGACTGTCTGACGCCTGTTTCCATCCAGACCTGGAGACGCAGACACGCCTGGTAGCCAGGGGGTACGTGCAATCATTGAGGCCCTCTGTTTCTTTCGTTTGTGTGTCTCGGCAGACAATTGGTCTATGGCAGTTTCTGGAAGGAAGTTGGCGAGGAATCCGGCAGCCTTCTTGCTGCGCTCGGGGCTCGCAACAGCAGAGCCTCTTCGGTTCGGTGATCGTCCCTCCTCTTCGGAAGAAGGGTCAGAGGAGGAGGAGGACGAAGACGCTTCAGAAGGCGCCGAGGTCTGGCGGCGACTGGTTTGAGTCTGACCATGAGTCACTGCACCCTCAGCAGCCCGGAATTGGTGCTGTCGACGTCCGGTCTCCGTCTCTCGTTCTCCTACAGTCGGTTTCTCTGACTGCCGGACTCGAAGTGTGTTTTTTCGATTTTCGGTCTGGGCTTCGCTCTTCTTCTGTTGCGGCTTTTTGATGGACTGTTTCTTCTTTCCGCGCATGGCTGCCAAGACGGCTATGTTTCCATAAACTTGATTGTCCCCTTCTCCTGCGTCCTGCGTCTGTTCTTCGTCCCCCTCAAACTGCAGCGTTGATACGGCATGCCGAAGCTTGTTGGAAGCTGTTTGGACAGATGCGGGAGAGGGACGGACGAGCTCTCCCGCCGCTTGCAAGACAATTTCGTCCCATGACGGCTCCGTCTGAACTCCCTGTCGCTTGAATGGAGGAGCCCTGTTGTTGACGGTGGGGACATCAGCCGTTGTGTCTTCCTCTTCTGCTGAGGCTTTGATCTCCAGACTGGGAGATGAGACGCTTCGGTTTGCACCCGCGTCAGCTCGCTCTTGTGATTTTTCTCTTTGTGGAATTTCTACCCCATTTCCCTGTTCCGCTCCCCCTTCCCCTTCACTCTCGACCTCCATGTCCTCCAACTCCTTCGACTCTTTCGGAGAACCAGACGAGTCTTGGGGTGGATCTAAAGTGTCGGCTGAATTTTCTGCTGCGACGGGGGTTGCTGTGAGGATCTCACATTGAATTGAGGCATCTGCCTTTTCGGGGACTGGGGCTGGAACAGCCTGGATGACATCCTGGATCGTTGGCTGTTGGTGTTCTTCTCTTCCCTTCTCCTTGGGTTCTTCTTCTTCTTCTTCTTCTTCTTCAGTCTGACACGCAGTCGAGACTGTGTCTACTTTCGCTTTCTGCCTCATTTCGGCCTTCTTTCGGCGAATCCTCTCGCGATGCGCGGCTTTTCCCTCTGCC
Organism: Chromera velia; assembly: GCA_018398765.1. NCBI lineage: Eukaryota > Chromeraceae > Chromera > Chromera velia. The sequence continues at coordinate 5,936 of JAHBMJ010005901.1, read as the reverse complement.
ACAATCTCTTTCTGAAGTTTTGCCCGAGCGATGTACCTTGAAATTGCACTTTCCAATGCCTCCCCCTCCTCAGCTTTTTTCTGTTCACCTGAATTCACTTCCCCTCCCTCTCCCTCGTTTGACAGTACCCCTTCCGTGGAGTCATTCGAATTCCGAACTCGGGAGAGCCGTCGTCTCCCTCGCCATGGAATAAACTCAAGTCGCCACTGCTCAGTGCCGTCTTCAGCTTCTTCTTTGACAGCTTTGGGAGGCCGAAAATCCTCTGGGGCTATCATAGGGAAACAGATAGAGGCCCTCTTCCCGTCATCAACGGGAACATCCCCTGTCCCCTTGCTGGGCGTCATGTCGGGGTGGAACGTCTGTCGCAATTCAACTGCACTCGAACGCCGAAATTTTTCGGCGAGAGAAGCAGGCCCGGGCCCCTGCTGTATGAATGCCCCCGCTGTTTTGCTTTGCCCAAAACGACCTCTTCCGCGTGCTGCGCTGGGGGAAGTCACCAAAGGATCGCTCGTTCTCTTCTGCCCCATTCTGTCTGTGTCCGTATCTGACCCCCGACGCACTGCGGGTTTGCCTCTTCTGTCACCTGCAAGCGCCTCTGTTGCTGCCTGGTCCCCCGACAGGTTGGCATGAGATGTCCCTCGGGAGGCAGGAGGGATCGCCTTCTCTGCCCAGACCTCTACGCCCTTCAGGGGGTCTCTGTCTCTCTCTCTCTGTGCTTCTCCATCGTCTAGGTCTGGCCCCGGGCTCCCCGACATAAAGTCAGTTCCTGTATTCCCCCCCCTGTCTGTATCTTTCGAAGACTCGTCCTCAGTCGAATCTCGACCTACGCGTTTGACTTCTTCTGTGTCAGTCTCCCCCTCCCCCCCAATGACGTCATCAATCATCGCGTCAAGTTCTGTTTGAGTTATCATCGCCCCTTGCAAGGCGTGGAGAAGAATTTCAGGGAGCTGGGCTCTTTCCTCCGGTGACAGCTTCTCGCACATTCTGATCAAATCTGCCGGGACGATTGAGCAGATCGGACAGGGACCACCTGAGTGAGCGTGAGAGTCATTTGACCCTGCTGCAAGTCTCGCCCCCATTTTTCCTCTCGCACTTGAATCCCCCTTTCTGCCACTCCTCCCTTCCCGTTCGGTCTCACTTCCCCCCGCCTTGGAGTCTGACATTGCCTCATTGTCATGCAGCGCCGATTCAACCAAAAGGTCGGCCACAGAGGCTGCCACACTCAACGGCGGGTTCAACGGGCCGGAGCCAGACAAGGGCTCTGTGGGCGTTTTTATGCTGCACACACAGAAGGTTCATTGAAGTAATACACTTAGATATGGGACTCAGAAGTGAACTAATGCACGTATGCTTACACCTCCCAAAAAGAACCATGGCTGGCAGTCTGTGTGTCCATCTGTGTGCCTCTTACTCCCTGTCCATCTGCTTGTCTGTGCATCAGACTGTTTGTTTCTGATCGTCTTGAAAGAGAGAGATCTGCACCCGTCCGTGCTTACCTGTGTGCGTGAGTGTGAGTTTCCCGTCCAACTTTCAGTGTGTTTGTTTGCCATCTGCCTGTTAGGCTGTCTTCCGGTCTGTCCGTCTCTTTCCGTCTGTCTCTGTCTGTCTGGTCTGTCCGATTTGACAATGAGTCAGGAGAAGAAAAGAAAGAAAAAGAAATAACATACAGTCAGTCTGTCTGTCTGTCTGTCCGCCTCTCTGTCTCCCGTCCTTGGCTATCTGTCTGTCCGCATGTCTGTCTGTTGGTTTGTGTTCTGACTGACAGACAGAAAGACTGACTGACTGACTCATCTGTGGGGAGCTCTGGGTCCGTGGGAGTCACTGCTCTTCCGGCTTCCTCCCCTCTTGAGGAGTGTTCGCTTGCGTCTTCGCCTCCCTCTCCCTCTTTTTCTCGGTCGTTTTCGTCCCTGTCTCCACTCGCCTCTGCTTGTGCCTCAGCCTGCTGGCGTCCGATCTCAGCTGCAGACACTCCCATCCGAAGTGCAGTTGGAAGAGGGACGGCAGCGGGACCCTTCCGAGCCGCCCCTCCTCTTGCTGCCCTCTCGATGTACTTCTCTAAGCAAGAGTCTGCATGGATGCATCAATCAGCATGCGTCCGTGAGTTCAGACACACACACACACACACACACACACACACACACAGAGAGAGAGAGAGAGAGAGAGAGAGAGAAGCCTAAAAAAAGCGGCAGTGAGACTGAGTTGTTTTCATCTTTCGGAAGTAAAATATTCCTTGGAATAGTGGTGACTTTCGCTGGCCACTGAGCGCGGATGTTTTCTTTTCTTCCACGACAAGGGAAGCTGGGTGGGAAAAGAGAATTGAAAAAGATTATACACACGCAGGGTTTTTGAAAAAGGACCTTCAAAATCGGTAGATGTACTTAACAATGTCTAGATGAAGTATCGGTCAGGTGACAACCGCACAAAAAAAGATAAAACGGAAAGAGAGCAGACTGCTGGAAAAGGAACACAAGAGGGGAGACCACACGAGACGCCCTCATTCGATCAATTAATCGACGAACCAAGAGAGAGGTGCCGCCTCCCCCTAACTTCCAGTCTCTCAACCGTTCTCCCCCCCCCCAAAGGCTTCCACTGGATGAATCCTCTAAAGTCACGAGGGACGGAGGCGGCGCCTGGCAGATCCCACCTCCTCTCCTTACTGTCTTCGTTTGAGCACAGAACCCCGACAGAGTACTCCAGCTGCTCCTCAGCGCAGACCTCAACAGAAGATACTTTTGCAGCGCCGCCTTCCTCTTCACCCCCGCCTATTGACAGTCTGCATCCCCAGAAGGCATTTCATGCAGTGCAAGCAGATTCAATTGTCTGCTCCGTCTCTAAAGACGAACTAGAGAAGGGCACTAGAATGGCGCTGATCTCGGCAAGTAATCGTCTCTGTTTGATATTTCACACTTGCAAGACTTACAACACATACGGAGGGAACGAGGGAAAGGTTCTGCAATAAAATAGCAAATGAGAGAGAACGCCTGATTGGAATGCCCGTGGTCGCAATGTTTTTCCGGAAAGACCGTGTGCACATTTCTCGGTTCCTGCCATAGACCTGAAGAACGAGACAGACGCGACAGAAAGAAAGAAAGCCATCCTGCCTCTTGCTTACCTGTAGGCGAAAGAAGGCCACAATGTCGACTGGTTCTCCGCGTCTCTCTGTAGCTCTGGGTCGATCTGCGCATCCATCAACACAGAAGTTTAAACAGACAATCAAACAGACAGACAGACAAAGCACCAAACATTTTTCTACGAAAAGAGCAGAGAGGCTTTGCAAGTCCGCCATGCTGGTCGGACAAAAGGGCCTTTCCGGATACAAACAGCCTGCTGCCCTTTTCGGTTCCTCTCTCAAGTCTTTTTTGGCCTTCTCAGCCGGCGGCATTGTGTGTCTGTTTACTTGCCTCTCTCGCAATCTTTCTGTGCGGCTGGATAGGAA
>JAHBMJ010005900.1:53256-62319 GCA_018398765.1 Chromera velia | reverse complement strand
GAAACGTTCCCAGATCGACATGACCGACGTGCTGCTGAAGACTTCTGAGAACTTTCACAAGACAAAGCAATGAACTCGTACTTTCTGTTTATTGCAGTGGTCGCGTGCGTAGTCAGTGCAAGCTGTGTGAAGCTGCAAAGAGACCTCGCACTGTCAGACAGAGAATGTGTTTACGACGCGAGACGGATGGTCTGCGAACTCCACTGAGGCTGATCGTTTCGTTCTGCTACCACGCTACGGAGTGTGGTGCAGTGGCTAGCTTGTTGTACGGGGCTCATATGGTATAAGAAGTTCTGTTATGCAAGGTTACTACTTCCAGGTACTCCCTTACAGACTTTCATACGAAGGTTTGACTCACTGCTGACTGCATGCATGCGCGTAGCTTAATTGCATGGATGCAAATACGCTCGAACTGCGCGTATCTCGATACGGCCTGACATGCTGCTTCGCGTACCGTTGCACGGCTGGCTAGCCTCACAACGTTACGCAAATCCTAAAAACCTTAATCATCATTGTAATTGTGTCAAACGTATGCGCCTTTGCGCATACGAGTGGACGCTGGAATAAAAATATCTCAACGACAGCTATTTTGCTGTCAAACACACATGTTTAAGCCTATTTTTAAATTTATCAGAGACCTACATCATTGACCTGCTTAAAATCTTTAAACATTTCAAAGTTTTTCCATACACCGGCGTAACACCGCATGCAAACCTTTCTACAAAAAAACTTATTTCAAACTTCAAAGTTCACACAATTTATTAAGTATCACTAGCTAATACAGGGGACCTCTGACCGACGGTGTCTAGGACGGTGTAGGTATAGAGAGGGCTTCTCGGGGGATTTGCGAGATTGGACACAGAGTTCAGAGAGGTAAACTCGGTGGTGGCGTATCATTGAAGACGCAAGACATGTGGAAACTTGAAAACGTGGATATTTTGGTGTTTCGCAGTTTTTCACGTTGGCGTCTTTTGAAAGACAGAGCTGTACATGTCTCCTGCCATCTTTCTTCCTTTCATTTGACAAATGAAAATGGGGGCGGTTGAAAGGTGTTTGTTTCATAGGGGGAGCGAGAAGCAGACACGCGAGAGCTAGCTGGGTGAACAGCGAGAATACAAACACGCTCGCGGACTGCTCCGTTGTCCCTCCGTACGCGCGGTGTTTTCGCTGAAAAACCGACGGAAGGGGGGCACTTTTTCTCGCGGCTCACGCCCAGAGAGCGTTGCAAGGAGTGAAAGAGGCGCGCATTGTCTTGCTATTAATAAAATCCCCCCGCATGCATGCGTGTGGCTGTCATCCGGCTGCACTCATTGAGTCCTCGACCTTGCAGAGCTTGAGGCAGACAGAGCCCAACCCGCTGTCCAGTCTCTGCAGGGACACGACCCCGTCATCGAGACGCTGCACTCCGTCCACGTCTCCCTCTCCCCAATGAATAACCCAGGACCCATCCCCTGTTAATTGATCAATCACAAATGAAAAATTAGCCAACGAAGGCAACTACTCTGCTCTTCACTGACTACCATCACCCTGCCCCCCCACCCCCGTCCCCCTCTCCCTCCCCCTCTGCTACGTTCTGCATCACCACATCTTCCGAAAAGACCGCCATGCCCTCGCCCATCTCCTCCACTGCTGATGCAGATGCAGAGGCAGATGCGGAGGCCGACGCAGCTTCCCCGGACGCCGGTGCGGAGGCAGATTTTTCCAGGCCGACTTCAAAGTCCAGGTCCTGACCAATCAAACCAAGCTCTGCTAGCAGACTGCGAAGAAACAGGACAGCAAATCGTGATAGACAGGCAGAAACACACATACACACACACACACACACACACACACACACAAGGAGGCGAACAAGGTGAAAAGTACAAGCTCAAAAAGCTTTCAAGCCATTCTTTCTCACGGGGGAAAGAGGGGAAGCGGCTTCCCAGTTGGGTTTTGGGTTGAAGCCACTGAGAGCCCCCAACGTTTACTTGCACTTCATGTTTGGCGAAGAGAATTTCACTTTCTCCAGAAGTTTTGCCTTAGCGAGGTCGCCGAACCAATACGCAATGAGATAGACACAATTGCTTTCACTCTGCTGAGCTGTTCAGCGGGCATGCGCATTTGAAACCCTCAACGTCAAGCCAGGCTGTAAGGACAGAGAAGGATGACTCACGCTTGTCTCTCTTCCTTGAGCTGCTTGATTTCCTGGTAGAATTGATCTCTCTCTCTCCGCAGCTTCAGAATGTCAGCCTGCATATCAACGCACAGACAGAGTACATGCTCTTTCTTTTTCTTGGCTCTTTGTCAAATGCGATAGACAGGCAGAGAGGAATCTCCAAATAAAGAAGAAACTGGAGCACAGTAGAGCAGAAGAGGAAACAAAAAATATGCTGATGTCATATCTGCTTTCCCTCGCTCTTCCCACACGGCAGAGTCACGTATGTCAGTCACCTTGCGGTCCTTCAGACGCACGATCGAAGATCCCTCCTTTCCCGTTTTTTTTTTTTCTTCTCCAGGAGAAGCCTTTCCTTTCTTGCAGTGCACTTGCATCCGATGACAGCCAGCCTAGGGGCAACTGACTCACTAACAGTCCGACAATGTTGACAGGCTGCCTGCCTTCCTTACCGACCGCATGTGCCCTGTTCTTCTTTTCCATTTCTTCGTCCTGTCTGCGCTCCTCTGCTTTGATCTTCTTGATCTCATCTGCGGCGTGGTCTTTCTGCAGAGCATGGGAGGGAGGGGGGAAGGGGCGAAGAAGTGAAGAAGAAGATGAAGAAAGATACGGCATTCGGACCGTGCACAGGTCGTCTTTCAGGTTTCTGTTTATGGAGGAGAGCTGTGAGGCTGTCCTGCTCGTAATGGAAAATGATCCACTGCTCCACTGACTGTGCCTTGGCACAAAAAGCCCCGAGAGACACAGGCAAACCATCTGCCCGTCTCCCTCCGCACAACTGGCTCACTATTTTCTTAATAGCTTTGTCGATGTCGTCCTTGTCCTCCTTGGCTTTCTTTGCCTCCGCACAAGCCTGCAGACACACACACACACACACACACACACACACACACGCACACACACACACACACACACACACACACACACAAACGAGAACAAATGAGTGGAACCTCGACTGTGGCACGCGAGGCAGCTATACACACAGAACCGTCTCGCTCAAACAAACCCCTCCCCCCGAGATGAATGGTCCGAGTCATAAAAATCAGATCTGCATGAATTTATACTCATTCCTCTCTCCGAACTCCGTCCAAACAAATGCATCGTGTCGTCTTGTGGAAAGGCCGTCTTCACTTGCTGATGCGTAGGTTGGGATGGGATATCCATTCATGCTGCGAGGCAACGAACGCAGTGGTCGTTTATTTCCACCTTTCTCTCAGCCCTTTTCGTCTATCTCGCACAAGGCCATTCCATCGTGGTGACATGTCTTGTCGCGTCTAAACCTGCACATCGATACGACACCGTGCCGGGCCGCGGTTCATGTGACGGTACGCCCGAGGATGGGTTTTTCTTCATTCTCTTCTCTGCTCTGCTCTACTGTGCCATTCCACTTTCCCGGTGCTGACTGACCGTCTCAAGTCTCTTTCTGGCCGCCTTGAGCTGTCGGCACATTGATTTTCTATGATCGTCATGAGCCTTCCATTCTTGCTGGGCCCTGCAAACAAGCCGCAAGGTGCATGTCCATTCGATTCGCTCGATCCCCTTTTAAAACCTCTGCGCAGGGAAAAACAAGAAAGAATGTCTGCATCACGTCCTGCTCCCTCAGCCCGTAGTATGCAGCACTGATCCATCAAATATATAGAAATAAGAAACAGAAAGAAAAAAATGGGGAAGGAAATGTCTGGCTGTGGAAACAAATCCCTCGATCCTTGCATCTTCTTTGATGCGCGCAAACAATGAGAGCGAACATCCGACAGGGGACGCAGTCAAGTTGAAGGAAGGCCATCGGTCTGCACTGCAGGCTCTCTCTCTTCCGTCCTCGACCACTACTTGTAGGACTGCTTCTCTGAAAGGTTGCGTCCTGCCTCTTTTAAATGTGGACTCTCCCACTATTCATTCCACTCACCCGCCTCCCTGACGAAAGCAAAATGAAGGAAGTGACTGACCGACCCTCTGTACTCTTCTTTGATTGCCTCCCTCAGTTTTGCACACGCTTCTTCCTCGACCTCCAATCGTCTTTTCTTCGCGTCCTCTGCCTGCATTGCCTTCCGCTTGTTCCTCTCTCTTTCTTCTCTCGCCTTGCGCGCACGTCTCTCTTCCCTCGTCTCTTCTGGTCTCATTCCACTCTCGTGATGAGGATGCGAACCCCCCTCTCCCTCCGTACCAGGGACGACCCATTGACGTCTCTGAGTCACAGGGCTGCCAGACGGGACGGCTGGGCTGCTTTCTGCCACGCCGTTCGCATGTGTAGCTGCCTCATTCTGTCCGACGGCGTCAGCGTCTGCTGAAGCAGCCGCAGCAGCAGCATCAGGAGCAGCCTGCGCACTCGAGGCGGCCGTAGGATCCGCACCAGGAGCCACAGCCGCTGCCGCTGCTGCTGCTGCTCCATTGGGTGCAGATGAGGGAGGGCCCCAAGTCATACAAGAAAAGCAATACCAACGACCATGCTTGAGACGAACCTACACGCAGCAGGAAGGAAACTTACTCCACGCGAAGGTAGTGCCGGTTGCAGATGGGGGTTAAGGGCAAATGTGCAAAACAAAACAGTGCGAGAAGACAGAGGACATGAAGTCAGCCGAAGCGGAAGGCAGGCAGGAATGAGCAAGCTGCACCTCGACGGAGATGCACCGGGCAGGAGGCCGGGACGACTCACCTCCCGAGAGACAGGGGCCGGAACAAAGTTTTGTTCGCACTTGGTGCAAGTTTTGACGAAGCTCTCGTCATTCCCCTTGCTCAAGCACTTCTGACATAGCCAGGAAGGGGCGCGCTTCTTCTTGTCAACGGGCTCTCGTGCTTTCCCCCACTCGCCTCTGCAAAGACATGGTGGGCATGGACACCCACGCTTCAGGTAAGGTATGGACAAGCCAGAAGCAAAAAAGAAAGTATGAAAAAAAAACATGCAGAGTCCGTAGCAGGCGCAAGAAGGACTGCAGGTGAGAACACGGAAGGAAGTACGGAGACGGAGGCACAAGCTGAAGGGCAGACTGACTCGTTATCAGCGATGGTCCTCTTTCCGCAGTTGATACACATCCCAGTCTTCGCATCGCCTTTGGCTTTGCGATGAAGCTCGCGATCTCTGTCGGTCGAAGTCATTGTCCTTTTCAACTCCGCTGGAGTCAGGAGGGCACTCTGGGTCGCGACAGAGTCCCAGTGCACGCAGGAGCTCGGACAAAGGGCAACGGGTGAGCCTCGCAGTCGCAACACGAGTCAAAGAAGAGCACGAAACGGCAAGAGCAGGACGAAAAGAGGTAGGGGTGTGCCTGCCAATCCGGAAGAACAAAGAAGGGCAACAGCAAAGTTACCCGCAAGTCATTGAAGTCAACATCACAAAACCCTCCACATACCGCCCTCCTGATTCCTGTTTCGATTTCACGGAACGGAACACTTTCAACATCTAAAGGTCCTTGTAGCTGGTAACTTGCAAGCTATATACACAGTGTGGCCGTCGGTGACCGAGCTGTCTGTACTGCGCGAGCTCCAGTTGGCTCATATTAATAGTTGACTCAGTTGAGAGAGAAACAGAGAGAAGAGAGATGAAGAGAGAAAAGAAAAACGCGTACGTTTGATCGCGGACCCGTCCTCTCGCGCGCGGTCCCGGCCCGGGGGACACATGTAGCTTGTAGATAGTTTGGTCGGGGTGCACCTGTGCGCCGGGTACGGCGGTATATACGCCAAACATGGCCAGCCCCCCCACTATAGTGTTAGTCTGTTTTATGGCGTTATCTAGTGAGGTCCTAGACAAAAAAACCGCACAAGCATGCAGACTTGCGTCTATGGGAAAAATAGGGAAAAACAGGCCTAAACGCCATTAAAACGCTCCAGCGGCATTGATTATCTAAAGGCGCCGCCCTGCATATTAGAGGAGACCAACTGAAAGTAGTTGATAGTGGTTAACCAACTTTGATCAACCCCCACCCCCAAGAGCGCCGGCAGCTAAAAAACCTCCTCCGGACGCTCTTTTCCCACTCATCTCTACCACACAGGTCTAATGAGGTGCGTGACACTGCACGTGCGATGTGTAAATGGATGTATATAGATGTATACCAATTAAGCGGTGCGGTATCTGTTGATGGTTAGGGCTAATGCGTAACCCAGAACGCGCCACACCACTTAGGTAGAACAGTCACTCAGTATCATGCAGTCAGATTAGACTAAAAGCAGACTAGGTGACACAACGGCCCGGGGAGCTTGAAGCGGCGAGAACATCCACAAATACACTAGGGGCTGGCACTCCTGGGCCCTCAATCATTACTCTTAGGCTCATATAGGGTTACAAGTGTCAAAATAATATAAAAAATGAACCAAAAACCATTTAAACGAGCTTTTTAGATAAGCTAGAGGTCCAACACGATGAGTTAGCTCAAAATTAATCACTTTTACTGTATACCCTGCGTCATTACATCGGGTTACACCCCCTTTTGTGTATGTCCCTTCCTAAGGTTTCAGGTTACAATGTTACAAGGGGTCTTGACCTCTGTAACCAACCAAAAAGCCAACTTTTAAAAACACTCCAAATCACTTCAAAAACACTTTAAAATGCATGTAGACGAAGGTTACATTACTTTTGAGGAAGGTCATTTTAGATTTCAGGTTACAAGGTTACAAGGGGTTTGACAACAAAGTGAAAGGGACATATCGTTTTTTCGTCAATTTCTCACGTAACCTCAATCAAAAGAAGATGTTTGAAGTATTTTCAGACGTAACTTGATGAGATTGATCGATTAGGACCACTTTTAAAGTAAGGGCAACAACGCAGGGGGGTACACCCTTATTAACCCTTATGTAGCGGGATGTGGAAACCTGTAACCCAATATAAGTGCCAGCCCCTAGCAAATACAATACAGACACAGACACAGATACAAACACAGACACATACACACATATACACACATACACACACACACACTAACACACACACACACACATACATACACACACACACACACACACACTAACACATACACACACACACACACTCACATATACACACACACACACATACACACACATATATACACACGTATACACATACACACACACACACACACACACACACACACACTAACACACACACACTAATACACACGCTAACACACACACTAACACACACTAACACACACACTAACACACATACACACACACACACACACACACATACACACACACACACACACACACACACACACACTCCTTGTAGCTTGCGCACTTCGCATGCATGTACGTCAGGGGGGATTTGTTCTTCACTTCCGCGCGCAAAGCGCGCGCACTGACTTGTAAATATGTACACTAGATATTATTAATATGAATATGTAGATCGATATATAGTGTTGTATATATCGTGATTTCTCTATATTATAATATGTGCATAAATATATACCCTGTATATTGACCCGTCCATTTTGAATCACTCACACGCGCTCTCACTCATTCACAAACCGTCTCTCAGTCGTGCTGCACTCTGAGAGAGCTCTAGAAGACCGGTGCAGAAGCGTATCGCTGCAGAAAATTAAAGACCACACTAGCCACGTGTACGTGTACGTGCAATGACAGACGTGAAAGTTGACGAAGTCCCGTGGGACACGTGGCGTTCTGGGGATGCGGTCTTTCTGTGCTTCTTCAACGGTCAGAAGTTCGCCTGCAAGAAGTACGACATGTCGAAGACAGGGTCTGCGAAGCGCATGTTGTTGGCAGAACATGCGTGCATCGCCAACCAGGGAGGACCTCACAGAGATAATCTGGAATGCGAAATTGGTCTTTACTTCAGTCCCAAAGAGCCGGTGTATGTGGGGCCGGCATCGCAATTTCCAGCAGAAGCACTGCATCACCCTAGGCATCACCTTCACAATGTGCAGAGTCCAGAGTTGGATCTACGATTTTGAGCAGGCAGAGCTCGCAGAAGCGCAGATCAGCGAGAGGCCGCACACCCTCGTGCCCCAGTGACACCCCTTTGACGAAGATCCGGAGGTAAGGGAGCTTCTTCCGCGGCTGCGAGAGGCTTTGGAGGGGCTCACAGAAGAGCCAGGAATCGAGTTCATCACAGAAGGATGGCGCTACGCCATTCGGGTCCAAAAAGAAAGGCTGCTGTCCATGCACTCTGAGTTGTGCCAGCGGTTTCCAGGCACCACTATTCCGGGTGTGGGGCCGCCGCCCAAAATGGGCAGAATTCTCTTCACAGAGAGAAATCCTGGGTGGTGGTATTGGCGAAGCACCGCCTTGGTGATTGTACTGTCGGTCAGGGAATTGATACGGCACGCAATGGTGACTGAGCAGGGAGACATCGTCCACCGAGAACTCGTTGCACATCGGTCCCTCGAGACTCTCTTTCATCTGTAGCGAGTGACGGCTGGACTTCTCCAATAGAAGAGACACGCTCTGAGGCAGACGACTCTGAGCAAGCAGAGAGAACAGAAGATGCGACTGGAGGCGAACCAAAGAGCCGTGATGCTGATCAGAATGACCCTGACAGGGGAAGTACAACGATATCGTCCGAATCAGGTATAAGAGCAAGGCCTTCGCTGTTCTTCGGCATTCCCCCCCCCCCGGCTTCTGCGGGCCCTATCAGGTCAGTCCGCGTCGCTCTGTCGGCACACTCAGACCTGTCCCCTCTTCAAGGAAGGAAAGAAACAAACACCGACGGACAGACAGATGGTCGGACAGACAGACAAACACACAGACAAACAGAGATAGAGACAGAGACAGAGACAGAGACAGAGAGAGAGAGAGAGAGAGAGAGAGAAAGAAAGAAAGAAAGAAAAAATAGAAGAAATGAAGGAAGGAAGGAAGGAAGGAAGGAAGAAAGAAAGCAAAAAAGAAAGAAACGATGGAAGGAGGAAAGAAAGGAATAAAGAAAGGAAGGAAGGAAGGAAGAAAGAAAGAAAGAAAGAAAGAAAGAAAGAAGCAAAGAAGCAAAAAAG
>JAHBMJ010005900.1:8256-50756 GCA_018398765.1 Chromera velia | reverse complement strand
GCTCCCGTCACAACTGCAGCTGGCACTTCAAGGAATGCAGACTCCAGCGCAGGGAGTGGCAGTGAAACCTCTCTTTCCAGTACAGCAGGAAAGGAGGGAAAGGGCGATCAGCGGGACATAGAAAGAGAAATCGGGTGCTCCAGCATACGTGCAGGGTCAGTCTTCACGCTCTTTTACGTCAGCTGTCTCTTACTATAGTCACTATGTAGACAGGCGGACAGACAACTGAAACCACCTCAGCAAATCAGTCAGACGAGACCGTCAGAGAAGACCACCCCGTAGTTCTCACTTCTTTGTAGGACACTTTCAGCCTCTACTTGCTTCTCGCGTCATTTCCACTTTGGTTTCGAGACGGATTCTTGACCGCGACCCTTTTCTGCTGCTCTAATCTCTCGAGTCGCAAACGGACATTTGTGTTGCATCCTGCACTGCGTGAGGGGGGGGAGCATGTAAAGTCGGTGCACGTGCGTTGATGAGTGCAAAGCAGTTGATACTGACAATCGTCGCCTGCCTTTGACTGTCCTCTGTTTTGATTACTACCACGAATCACGTCAGATGTCGGTTCCGACCATTGTTCTGTAGTGCACGGGCGTCGAAGGAGGCGAGTGGTTCTTGCCGCTCTTCCGCGATAGACGAAGACATGAAGGAGGAAGAGATTCACAACTTCGAGAGCGCTGGAGGTGCGTCAGACTGTCTGAGGGGTCACTTCATCTTCGGCCATTCAAAATTTATCCACCATGCCTTCGCAAATTTGCATCTCCCGTTCGCTGCTGCCATCTCCATCTGCGACCCTGTCTGTATATTTGCCTCTGACCTTGTCCCTTTCTCTGCATACGAGAGTCTCTGTCTTTGTGTGTCCGATACCGTTTGCGAGTGATTGACAGACTGGTGCTATTTATCGCGGAGTCTCTTAAGTGGTGGCTTTCCTGCTTTTCTCCCTGCAGGAGTCCGAGGATCCAAGACACCTCCCAACCTCTCCTCCCTTCTGGTGCTCCCTCTGCCGCGATACTAGCCGCTGCAGCGATAGAAATCAACGGCGACCGTTTTTCCAATGTTATCGAGGAAGGGGACTCAGACAGAGACCGCAGACACAGTTCCCACCAAGAACGAGAAAGAGGTCGGAGAGTTCCCTCCGGACCTTTTGGTGCCTCTGTTGGCCTCCCTTCTCCCAAACTACCTGAAAACACACCACAGACCGCTGCTGTTTCTTCGACCAAAGAGCCAAAAGAGTCGAGAGACAGCCGACAAACCACCCCCGTCTCTTCAAACAAGGAGCCAAAGGAGTCAAGAGACAGCTGACAAACCGCCCCCGTCTCTTCAACCAAGGAGCCGACGGAGTCGAGAGACAGCCGACAAACCGCCCCCGTCTCTTCAACCAAGGAGCCGACGGAGTCGAGAGCAAAGAGGGTAGAGCTGCAGCCGCTTACTAACACGGCTCCGCAGCATGCGGGCCCTCAGGAGCCAGCGCAAAAGAGCCAGGCGATTCACGAAAGGCTAGATCTACCTCACGCTCACGCAGCGCAGCCTGTCCGTTCGGGACCCCTCCCTCAACGGTCGGTGCAATGCTTGAACCACCAGGGCGCTGTTCATTCCTATCCGCAGAAAGCATATTAATACATTAATCTGCGGGTCAGTGTGTCATGGGCAGAGTGATAGTATTCTGCAGTGTACCGACAGGGCCACTTCGATCTAATTGCGTGCTCTTGATCATCCGCACCGTCCAGCTGGATTTCTGCTCCCCTCTTTCTGTTTGAATCTCAATGTGCCCACTCGCTCGGGATTCTATCCACTCTTTGCCTGTCTGTCTGCAGAGTCTTCCACGATTCTTCTCATCAGCCAGTTCTGCTCCGACACCCTCCTGACGCTGGTCTGAGTTCCTCCACTCGCCTCGAACAGCAGGCGCAACCAGGAGCTCTGCCTCAGAATGGGACGCATCACTTGCTGCCCAGCGGGTGAGTAACGAGAGGGGTACTCTACTCTTTTCTAGACTTCTGGATCGTTTCTACATGACCATGTGATCAGTGTCGTCTTTGTTTCAACGTGCATTCAGTTTCCGCACATTTTTTGTAAAGATATTACTTTCATCTCTTCACCTGTCTCTGTCTTTTGATGTCTTTTTTTGATTGCTGTTTTCTCTCTTTCCCTCTTTCTCCGTCTCTCGCTTCCTCTTCCTCCTGGACCCCTTCCGCCCACCCTCTATTTTCTCCTCTCTAATTTCCTTTTTCTTGGTTTCTCTTCGTGTGTCTCTCGCTCTCTTTTTATCTCTCTTCCTCTCTCGGTCTCTCTCTCGGTCTCTCTCTCTGTCTCTCTCTCTGTGTCTCTCTCTCTCTTTCTCTCTCTCTCTCTCTCTGTCTCGTCCCTATCGGTCTCTATCTGTCTCTTCCTCTCTCCCCCTCTCCATCTTTCCCTCTCTCTCTCTCTCTCTCTTTCTCTCTGCCAACCTGCCTTCCTGCTTGCCTTGCTGGCTGTCTTCCTATGTACCAGTCCTTACGTCTATCGTTTTGTCTGGCTGCCTCTCTCTTTTCCTGCCCTCCTCCATTCATTTCATCTGTCTGTGTTTTCCTATCTGTCGGACTGTCGGTTGGTGTACAAGAGAAAGGAAGCACATCAATAAAGAAAGACAAATACAAGGTTTGCCGATTTGGCTGTCTTACTGTCGGTCTGTCTGTCTTTCTGTCTGTCTGTCTTACTGTCTGTCTGTCTGGTTGTCTGCCTGTGTTTTTGTCTGTCTGTCTGTCTGTCGGTCGGTCCGTCGGTCGGTCTGTCGGTCGGTCTGTCTGCCTGTCTGTCTGTCTGTCTGTCTGTCGGTCGGTCGGTCGGTCGGTCTGTCTGTCTGTCGGTCGGTCTGTCTGTCTGTCTGTCGCTCGGTCGGTCGGTCTGTCCGTCTGTCTGTCGGTCGGTCGGTCTGTCTGTCGCTCGGTCGGTCGGTCTGTCCGTCCGTCTGTCTGTCTGCCTGCCTGTCTTTCTGTCTGTCTGTCCGTCCGTCTGTCTGTCTGTCTTTCTGTCTGTCTGTCTGTCTGTCTGTCTGTCAGCATCGCAGTGGACGTCATGTTCTCTTTTTCTGGGTCCTGCTCTTTCCCTCCCTCGTTCGTGCTTGGTTGCTCGCCCACCCTTTCATTCTTTCTTCTTGTCTGTTCCTGTGTCCCTTCTTTGGTCTGGACGTCTTGCGGTCGTTTTCTGGAGCTCCCTGATATTTCCGCAGGCGTCTTAGGCGGTCTCCGCTAGAAGTCCCCGAAGGTCCTTGGGTTGCATGCACTCACTTCCTCTTCTGCGTGGCAGGACGCGTACCCCGTTGTGGCGTCTAAGTTGTTTCATCGATCGCTGTTTCTTGTGAATGCAGAAAAACTCATCACAGACAGGTCACAGGCAAACCCCTGGAGTACAGTCACGCCGCGGGAGAGGTCGCAGGCAAACCACTGGAGCACGGAAAGGTCGTGGTTCAGGCGTATGGCCAAAATCAATGGTAAGCACGTTGTTGTCTTGTGCGATCAGTGGGTGAAGGTTCTTGGCCTTGTTCAATTCCGAAATGAAACTTTCCATGCTTGCTCTTTGGCAACCTGCACCTTCTTTCAACCTCATAGATCGAGTCCGTGCATGAGAAGTGAATGAGATTGTGTCAGATTCACGTTTGTGTGTCTTATGCATGATCTGCAGGACCCCGTATGACGTGAATGGGAGGACGTATTTCAACCGACCTACCACCCTCCCCCCCGCCGCGCAACTCGTGCCCGCAATCGCCTCCGTAAGAGCCAGACCCGTACAAGGGTCCGAAACCCTTGGGACACATGGGCCAAGTGTGCCATTGGGTTTGCAACACCTGAGGCAGACACCGTCATCCTACCCGACTCAGGCATGGCAACATAACCCGAATCGCCCGGTACCCGCTCGTCGGCCCACAGAGGACCAGAGAAAGTACGTCGTGAACCAGGCCTGCAGATCAAGTGCGCCGCTCGATCCCAGGACGTGGTTGCGCAGATGAGGGGGCGAGAGGAGGAGGTCCCCCGATAATTAGAGGAGAACTTTGCAGAAGAAACTGACAAAACTGTAGTGACAAAATTAATAGTATACTGGTATATTATCAATCAACCAATCAATCATGATCTTAATCCTAAACCTGTATTAGAAAAATAATCAATAAATATAATTAAATAAAAAAGTAAATTCTATTGAATCATGAGGATTTTAGTATTTAAATTTCAGTAAATTTAGTGTTCATTAAATCTTAGACAGGCTCAGGTAATCCCCCTCCCTCTCCTTTTCTTCGTTGTTACTTAAGTACAGTTTGTGACTTTCTTTATAATAATGATTATATATGAGCAAAACTTGGCGAGCTTCAAGTTATTATTATAGATTCTTCTTTAACTTCAAGATTCACTGAAGAACGACAATAATCCTATGACAATCCTATGCTAGGTGACGCACAGTGATTAAAAAAAAGAAAAAAAAAATCTGGAGAAGCCTAATCTTTTTTTTTTTATTATTATTATTTTATTGGAAGTGCCAAACATATAACAAAAACACATCTAACTACAAAACCTACCTTTGCTAAGTTTGCTTGGACCTTTGACCACTAGACTTAAAAAAAAAAAAAAAATCTCGACATGTCTATTCTTTTTTTTTTTTTACCACTGTGCATCGCCTAGATCCTATGACGTCAGTATGATAAAATGTTATAGAATAGCCTAGTAACTAGAACACGTCTTCACCATCCATATAGGTCAGCTTCTTTTTTTAGCTGTCAGAAGAGTAACTATTCCAGAATAGTATACTATTCAGCATCATTCTCTCAAATATTCTTAGACGTTTTAAATTCTTTGTGTTATGAATAGTTTACTATTTATGAATAGTGTACTGTTCTAATTTCTTGTGAATTGGAATTGCCGCTTCAATTGTAGTTTAAACAAATGAAATAATAATAATTGTATATTTTTTTTATGTACCTAAATTTAATTCGTAATTTATGCTGATGACTTGGCTCAATGCATGTCCTAACAGTGTGACTAGCACTGTAATTGTACATCCATAGACTGTAAAGCATTCATTCATCGATCACCAATATGAATCATCATACATGTAGTTTGCATTCCCTTCCCTTGTGCGCCGGCAGTGCCACAGCTTTCCCCCTTCGCCAGCTGTCCATGGCCATGAGTCCGACCGCTTGACAGAGGGCGTTGAAAGGATTGTCCGGGCCTTGCCGCTTTTGCCTCGATTGGCGGGCCTGATCTCAAGCCGCTCCGAGGCACGCACATCGGGTCCAACGATCGCCCACGTGCAGGGAGACAAACACTGCAGGTGTATGTCTTCCTGCCGGTGGGAGTTCCACCTCCGTTCTGATCCCGCTCCCCCTCACTCCGGGAGAGGAGAGGGACACACGACTCCGTCTCTCTTTCCCATTTCTTTCCCTGCCCCCACACGCTGTATGGCCCTCTCGCCCACACTTTCAAGGCAGGAAATGCGGGGCCGGAATGGATGCACGTTCGTCGCCACTCCCGGCTTCCGCTCCCCCTTCCACCCATTCTACTTCCCCACAGCTCCAACAGCAGCCATTTTGACGTCTAAAAAATCTGACTGCTCCAGAAGCACCTCATCTCTCCTCCCCTTGTCTGATCCGCGCAAGAAAGACTGAGAGGCGACATGGGACTGAGAGAGCGAGGAGAGAATTATCCTGCTTTGCATCCCGTGCAATAAGAGAGAGAGAGAGAGAGAGAGAGAGAGAGAGAGACAGAGAGAGAGAGCGATGACTTTTGACAAAGAAGGCGATCCGAGTCGAGAATTGGACACACACACACACACACACACACACACACAAACACTCACCGATAGAAAGAGAGAGAGGATGATGCCAAAAAGAAAATAAACTGTCAATTCCTTCCGTAAGACATGGTGCGCCACCTCGACCGACAAAACGAAAGTACAAAAGAAGTGAAACGATAAAATGAAAGCTCTGCACTCTATCACGGAAAAGCAAAACAATGCTTGAGACCCTCTTTCTTCGATCTCAAAGGTCCTTCCATTTGCCAAGACTGATCAATGGAATGGAAGGAAACAAAAGAAACGGACTGAAAGAAATCAAAGCAAAAGAAATGACACCAAACGAAACTTCCAGCACAGAGAAGACGCAAATAAATCAACAAACCGTTACAGGAGAGCAAAACGCACCCGAAGCCCACAACCAGGGACGCAGCTAGAAGAAGAAACATGACCAGGGACGCAGCTAGCCGGATGACCTGTGACGAAGACTTCAGAGACAAGAGGCAAAGGGACGCTTCTCTCTTGCCATGTGGACGCTCCACTCCCCTTCGGCCGCGTCTCGCACTTCCTTGTACGGTCAGTGCGTGCGGCGAGACATGTGGCAGACCAACTCATCAGGGCCACACTCGATCCTTAGTTCTTTTTGTTTTTCTTTTGCTCGATCGTTTGCAACATCACGGACAGCGAAAGAAAAAGCAAAGGTGAAAAGCAACTCGCGGCTGGATGAATTTTGACGTGATGATTAAAAGGCAAACTCCCCGTTCTTCTTTGGAACATTTCATTTTACTTGCAGGTATACATTTGCGAGCTACAAGCCTTTGAAAACAACACAAACATTTGATCAGGGCAGGCAAGAAAAAGAGAGAGTCGGTAGGCACGCCCGCCAATTTCTTTGTCGATCGATCGATCGTTCTTTCGTTCCTCTTTTTTTTCACTGACTGAGTAACTCCCTGACTGACGTACGGACACACGTGCATGCATGCAGCCTGAACAGCAGACTGACACTGACATGCAGACAGAGGAGCTCTTCCAAAACACCTCCTTCTTTCGTGACCCTTCCTGTGCAGAATACACGAACGCAATGCACGCACGAGGAAGGCATCAAGGCGTGGTGTGGAGCAAAAAGCAAAAACAAATCTGCATCCATTGTTTTTCTCCCCCTGTCTTCTCTACTTTTCGGTCTGTCATTCTGTTTCCTGGTTGCTCTGTCGGCGAGGCAAGACAGCGAATCGCCACCACTTGGCAGTCCCGGATCGCACGAGGAGCTCCACTCACTAGCTCCCATGCATGCATGAAGGCAAGCATGGAGAGGAGGTGTGGTCACAAGCTCGAACATCACCGAGTGTCCCTCAGGATTCTGCGAGTAGCGAGCGCATCGCTGTCTGTGTTTACCCAACTGGGATGGAGGCTGACATTCATTCAAGCTGACACGCAAAAAAAGCAATTAAACGGCAGTGCTTTACCAGGAACGTAATTCCAGCGCACCGTGACGGGCCCATGTATCATAAAAGGAAACGCTTTCAACACGGCGTGCGTCGACCAACATGAAGAACAGACGCTTTCACGCTTTTAGTCTGAAAAGAAATAATCAATTTCGCCATGCTACACCAAAAGCAAGAAATAAACACAAAAAGACCAACATCTGAGATCCAGAAAAAAACTGTGCTGTGGCTGAAAAAACAAAAAGAAAGAAAAAACAAAGCAAACCAAAGGGCCTCTCTCTCTCTCTCTCTCTCTCTGTGCATCTCGCTCTCTCTCCATCTCTCTCTCCTTGTGTGTGTTGTGTGTCTGTGTCATAATCACCCGATTTTCTCTCTCATCTCTGACCCGATTTTCTCTCTCTCTCCCTCTCTCTCTCTCTCTGTTTCTTTCTTTGTTTCTCGACCTCTCTCTTTTTCTCGCTTTTTCCCTAAGGTCTTTCTCACCCCACTCTCAGTCCTCTCTCACTCTGTCGTGACTGCGTCTCCCCTCACGCACTGCGCATGAGATCTTCCTTTCCTTTCTATGGCCGCCTTTGTTTCTCCTTTGCCCATTCCTTGCTCTCTGTTCCTCCCCCGAAACAGAGCCGAAATGGCAACTTTTTTGGACCGGCAGTTCTCCCCTTTCTTCCTTCCTTCCCTCCCTCCCTCTGTCCAGAGGCCCAAGGTGGTCTGGCCTGCTGTAGTGGTTGGAAGGTCTTTTGCGCCTCCCCCTTCTACGTCCTCTGAAAGCATGCCGACACTGCCGGTTGCACAACCCGCCCCACCTACCCCACAGTCATGCAACGCGAATTAAAACACAGCAACAGCCAAAGAACACCATTCACATGCACGCATCATGCAGCAGAGATGTTGCGAGCCCCTGGAGAACATTCTGTCTGCTCATCCAAGTTCATTCTGCTTTCTCACTTCGTGTGATAAAATCGCAACCACATTACGACATCTACGTGTACGTATGGATGTGCTCACAGCATCAACAAAGGATCGAGAAAGGCTTGGACGATTTGGAAGGCACGTTCAGTCATGCAGTCTTCCAACAGACAGAAAGAAAGAGTGAAAGAGACAAACAATTTTTCGAAGAACACCGGAAGAGACTGCATGTTCATCCATTTTTGGTACATGCACGTGCTGCATGCTGCTGGCATGCACTGTGATATCTCTCTCTCATTAATTTTGCGGAATCGCACCAAACAACAGAGAAAGTCCCAGGATCTTACTTTCACAATCTCTTATTTTTTCGCAGCAGCTTGAGTGACTGACTGACTGACTGACTGACTGACTAACGATCATTGAATTCGGACATCGATCATGTATGCCATCTTTGTCGATCAACATGAAGTGAACCAACCATGCATGCACCCTCAGTTTTATTCCGATTGAAAAGAAAGAGTCAGAGTGGAAAGAGTGATAGTGGTACGTGCCTTGTCTTGCTGTTCCTCGCCCGCCCTCCTTCCCTTCCCTTCCCTGTTCTCTTCTCAATCCCAATTAATCCCTGTACATCTGCAGGTCCCTGATGTCCTCTGCGGGACTTCATATGACGTACGCCCCGCACGAGAGAGGCAGCACAGAAAAACAGAGGACAAATCTAGTCAACAGAAGTCTAAATGAGAAGAAGCACGATTTTGAGAGATCGAACTTCACGTCAGACATTGTGTCAAGAAGCATGATTTTCATGTGAGTGATCGAACTTCACGTCAGAGACTGATGCCCCCCCCCCCCCCCCCNCCTCAACGCCACCGATGGAAGAGATCCAAAACGTGAGGGCGGGGGTTGGGGAATGAGACCTCCTGGCGGGACCATCTGTGGAGAAGGTCCAACGGGTGAAAGCGGGCGGAAGGACTCGGAGGCGTGGGTGGAGGGGGGGCTTGCGGACGGCTGTTTCCTCCAGTGTCGGTTTCCTCTTTCCCCCCCACACCTTCTGCTGTTTGTGTCGCCCCATGGCTCCCTGTCTCCTGCCTGAACATGGATGAGTAGAGGCGGCAGGTGGGGCTGTCCCAGTGGCGCTGGGACCGCGCCATGACGTCCTTGAAGCGGTTCACGAGGGACCGGATAAGGAGGGAGGCGGTGCGACGGTTTCCCCCTGTCGAGTTCTCTTCACCCATAAGACGTTTGAGACTGTGCAGGGCAGCACTCACCTCTCTCTGCAACCGAATATACTCAGACATCTGAGTGCCCTTGTACCGGAAGACCTTCATCTTTTCCATCTCAGAGATGAAGTGCTCAAAGTTGTCCATGTGGATTGTGCACTTTTGGGCTTCCTCTCGTATGGGGTGGGGAAGCGGAGGGGGACACACAGATCGCAAGGGCGGGAGAAATGGAGGAGGAGATGGTAAAGAGAAAGCTTCCCGGTCGAGACCTCGGAAAAAGACCTCAAGCTTCTCCCGCTTCCTGATCATCTCCTTGATTCTTTCCTCGTACTTCTCACGAGAACTTGCAGAATGATCACGCTGCTCCCCGCCTCCCCCCTGGAGGGCCCGATAGAGCTGGATTCGTTGCCGCTGGATTGTCTCCTTCATCTTCAGTTCCGTGAATCTCAGCTCTGCTTCTTGGTACTTCTGCCACTGCATGCGTTCATACATAACATGTATGTATGTATATATTCGATCTGAAAAAAAGAATTCTGTATGAAAGAAAATGTAGGTACTTCTGCCACGGCGTGCGTTCATACATAAGCAGTCAAGCAGAAAGGAAAGAGTCAAACAGAGGAGCTCTGTCAACAGAGGAGAAGAGACGGATCGAAGGGAATGAAGAACGGCAGATCTCCAAGAGACATATGCGGACAGTTTGGCGGTGTGTCACTAATTGTGCCTTTCACTTAATTCTGACATGTACGTGCAGGTAGCGTGCATAAGGAAGGAAGGCTGACATAGAGTGCCCATTCGAGGATCGAAGAACTTGTGCGTAAATGCACAAACCATGCAACCCCGGCTGTGACAGGCAGACGCCTCGTGTGCCGGAAACATGAATGAGAAAACGAGACAGAAGAAGATCTCTCTAAAGTGTCTCCAAGGCAACAGCTTTTCGAAGGAAAACATGAAAAGTCGCTGATACAGAAACAGGGGGGGAAAAACAGGGAAAGGGGGAAAAGGAACGACAGACAGGGAGAAAGACTGTCACAGACCGACAGAGTATCGCCTGACCTTTTTGTAGTAGGATATCCACCTGTTCTGCATTTCCTGGTTCAAAGCGACTGCTCTCTCTTCCTCGAGGTCTGCCACCACGGTGAGACCACTGCTGACCCTGTAAGAAGAGCCGCGGACCGCCCCAGCAGACCCGAGGACGATATGCCCCTTCGACGGGCTTCTGGGGGGGGAGGAGCCTTTTGGTGTTCGGCTGTCATCGTCTGCTCCCCCCACGGCTCGTGTGAGTGACTTCTCGATTCGCGCCTCGTCTGCATCACTTGTCGCCGGTCCGTTCTCGGGAAATGACTCTCTGAGCTCAGACAGGTTGAATGCGGTCTGTCTCTTTCCCTCAGGTGTCCCTGATTGATACCGCTTTGAAAGAGGACTTGGGTTGGTAGAAATGAATGAGGTGTCGCCATCCTCCTCGTCTTCTTTCTCTTCAGCCTCCACCCTCCCTTTCTGCTGGTCACGTGCACTGCAGGAGAAGAGCGATATTGGCGAGAGGGACGACTCGGGCGCCGCCGCCTCTACAGCTCCCAATCGCTGCATGGGTTCCTCCAACGATACCGCACGCCTGTCTCCGTGCGGCGTCGCCATTGTGTCCTGGCTGTGGGCACGCACAGAGAAGGCGAAAGGGGGGGGGTCGGAAGGGAGAGAGATGAACTGCTCAGACTCGTGAATGCAGGTCGCGCACCTGCACGTGGCTGCTCTCACTTCCTCAAGGTCTGTCTCCACGTTGAGACCACTGCTGACGCTGAGAGGAGAGTCGCGGGCTGCCCCAGCAGACCTGAGGCCGATGGGCCCCTTCGACGGGCTGCTGGGGGGGGAGGAGCCTTTTGATGTTCGGATGTCATCGTCTACTTCCCCCACGGCTCGTGTGAGTGACCTCTTGATTTGTGGTTTGGCTGCATCGGTTGTCGCCGGTCCGTTTTGATGGAAAGTCTTTCCGAGGCGGGCAAGGTTGACTGCGGTCTGTCTCCTTCCCTCTAGTGACCGAGAAGGCTTTGAAATGGGACTCGACTTCGCAGAGACAAAGGGGGAGTCGCTGACCGGGTACTCGGGGAGGCTTGGGGACTGCAGTCATTTATTCAGTCCAGCAGGTAGGGGCAAAATGAAAGAAAGAAGGACGCAGGATGAATGAGAGAGGCCCACTGCATTCATGCAAGCAGGCAGGCAGCAAGGGAAACGTCAAGGAGAGGAGGGAGCTCACACACTTGGCTCGGTTAAAAGAGAAGGGACAGAAAAGAAGGTGGGGGGAGGCAGACAAGGCATATCTCGACCTCACATATATGCATTTCAGTTCCCATGTGCATGCCTACTAGATGCATGCGGAATCAGCGTATAGATGATCCATCACGCAAATTTCTCATCCGAGCTCATATTTGTGCATGCATGTACGTACAAACATTCACAGAGCCTGCATCACAGACAGACTATATCGTCTTTTCTTCACTTCACTTTTCCGAAGACAGACAGACAGACAGACAGACAGACAGCTGATGAAAAAGAAAATAGAACACGGGCCCGGGGGGAAGAAAGCGGGAGCACGCTCTCTCTGCGGTCACTCCAACACAACAAATACACACACATACACACGAATGCCTGCCGACAGTAACTGATGGAGCAAAGCGCAGGGAGAGCGGGAAAAGGGAAGAAAAGAGAAACAGGGAGGACTGACTTTGACACAGACGGATTTCCACTGAGCCATATTTGTGTGTGAACGTTGAGCGCTCTCAGACTCTCCCTCCATCTGCGCCGACTGCATGACCGCTTTGTCACGGGGGATGGGGATACCTGTAGGCTTTCTCTCCACCTTTCCACGGGGTTCTCTGGTGTTGGGTGCGATCTGAACTCGTAAGGGGGGACTGTCTTCTCCCCCCTCTCCGACTTCTGTCTCCATCTCCTCCTCTATGAAACTGTGTTCTTTCTTCCCAAATTCTCTTTTCTCGTCCTGCGTAAGGGCCTCTTCTTTTTTGTTTCGGTTCATGGCACTGTGCAGAGTGCGTGTGGAGCTGTCCCAGTGTTGCGCGGACCGCTCAATCAGACCGTCAAAACGCTCTGCAAGTCCAGCAAAAATGGAGAGCGATCGGTTGGGGGTCCAAAAAGGAGAAGGAGATTCCTCTCGACTGGGTTCTTCTCCTACCGGATCTCCTCCACCCACAAGAAGCTTCAGGCTGTGCAGGGAAGCACTCAGCTCTCTCTGCAAGCGAATGTAGACTGACATTTCAGTCCCTCTGTACGTTTCGACTTTTCTTCTCTCTATGTCAGAGATGAACTGCTCAAATTCGTCCATGCGGGTTGCGCACCTGAACGTGACTGCGCTCACTTCCTCGACGTCTGCCTCCACATTGAGACCGCTGCTGACTGTATGAGAAGAACCACGGGCTGTCCCATCAGACACGAAGCCAATGTTCCCCTTCGGAGGACTCTGGGGACTGGAGGAGCCTCTCGGTGTTCGGCTGTGATTGTCAGCTGCCCCCACTGATGGAGTCAGCGACTTCTCTATTCGGGTCTCTACTGCATCGGTTGTTGCGGCTCCGTTTTCGTGGAAAGACTTTCCGAGGTCAGGCAGGTTAAATGCGGTCTTGCTCCTTCCCTCTGGTGACTGAGAATGCTTT
The DNA here is from genome assembly GCA_018398765.1 of Chromera velia. Taxonomy (NCBI): domain Eukaryota; family Chromeraceae; genus Chromera; species Chromera velia. Next base: position 37,787 of record JAHBMJ010005900.1, on the reverse strand, counting down.
GAGATGGGACTCAACTTTCCAGAGACAAAGGGTGAGTCGCTGATCGGGTACTCGGGGAGGCTCGATGACTGCAGTCATTCATTCAGTCCAGCAGGAATTAAGGGGAGGCGGGGAAAGGAGAGACGGCCCCCCAACTGAAAAGAGGGAGGCGGGCGAGTTGCGTGCCGGGGACGAGGGGGCAAATCTCGAGAGCAAGCATGGAGAGGAAAAGAAAAGATGGCAGCGGTTGAACACACACACACACACACACACACACACACACACACACACACACACACACACACACACACACACACGCAGAGAGAGAAAGAGGGAGAGAGAGAGAGAGAGAGAGAGAGAGAGAGATTGACTGACCTTTCCCCTCTTCTCGGGATTTGCAGTTGACTGTCTCTCAGCGATGACGGGGTGTGTCCGCTCCTCCGCAGAGGAGTATCTGCCCTGAATGGTCGGTTTCAACAGCAGCGGGTTTCGGGGGTTCCGCTGCTTCGTCGGAGGGGCAAGAATCGGGTGCTCACAGGACTTCTCTTCCTGCTGTGCCCTAGGTTGTGCCTGCACAGGGGATGCCTGCAGGAAGGAAGGAAAGAAAGGATGAAGACAGAGATCCGTCAAACCACAGTAGGAGCCTACAAATGAGGAGATGCTGCTGCATACATCACGCTGCAGAGGACCATGCAAGCATCAACAAAAGGGAAACTAATTCGCTCAGATGCCGACACCATTTTCGTTTCTCGGAATGCATGCAAGCGGGCCGAGGCGAATCTGAGGGCAAAGAAGCAATACAGTGACCTGAAAGCGAGCCTCGAGTTTTGACTGAGTAAGATATGTCTAATTTGATAAAGTCTCGCTGCTCTGCCACGGAGTGTACAGCTTCAACAAACATATATACATCATATATACACAGAATGAAAATATGGAGATGGCGCGACTTTCTTTGCTTGTTTTGAGGTACTCACAAAGAAGCTCCCCGGACTTGTGGTGTCCTTTTCCTCTGCCGCAGCTCTCCTCTGCCGCGCAGCATGAACGCCATACCACATCATGGTGGCCACTTCTCTTTTTCTCTTTGGGGACAGACTGACTGATAGATCTACTTGCAGCAGGAATACCCTCACAGCTCCTGCATGTACAAAGCTCTGCGTGCTATACTGTCCATCCAATGGCCATGTGTGCATTCGCAACTGAACCGCAAGTTAGTGCAGAAGCAGTACGTGTCAGAAGCGCAGAAGAGAAGCTCCAGTTCCCGACCGAATGGCTCAGTATATCTATAGCTGCATATGTGCATGCAGCGAATATATATATGTCGATCGAATCGATCGCGGCCGATCGACTAACGTGCATGCACTCTTTATGCATGGAGCCAGCTGAAATGGGGACGGCTCGCGCACTCAAAAAAAGGAGCCGGAATTATCAACTTTCTGGGGTCATCTGGGGTTATTGCACGTACGTGATATGATGGAGGGTTTTGTGCTGAGAGTCAGACTCGACTGCAGATTCAAGAGTAAGAAGATTAGTAATGAGGGTCGGGTGTCGTAACAATGCATTGTCGCTTATGCTCTGCAGCAATCTCTTCTCTTCTGTGATCTGAAACTGATTCTGAGTCCCTCAAACTGATTGAAAGAAAACATGGTGTCCAATTCGGCCCTGAAGGGCAGTCGTTCCGTTCAGTCTGGAAACCCCCCCCAATACCTCCAGAGCCGGTGAAGGTCGAAGAGGTGCCAAAGATCTCTGGCTCCTTGGATTCACGCTAAGTTTGCAGCATCGGAGGGGTTAGTCGGCTGGGGCGTTGGTGAGAAGGATTAGAGACGGTTCTTTTCAGTTTGAAAAGCGCAAACGTTGTGAGCCGACACCACTGAGGGCCCCGTCGCATCTTCTGCCTGTGTGTGTGTGCAGGAACCTTCCTCACTGCTGTGCAAAGGATATGCCAGAGAGAGGGAAAGGCGAGGCACCTCCAAAGTGGCGCCACTTGAACAACTCGGGTGCAGATCCAGAGTCCCACACTCACACAAAGGAGACGGACGAAGAGGACGAAGCCGTCTCCCTCTTCCTCCAGCGTTTGGGTCTGGATTCCGGGGTCAGCATGCGCCCCTCTCACTCTTCTAAGTTCTGCCGATGAATTCCCTTCCCTTCCTGGGGACGCAGAGAATGAATGCTGTTCGCAGTGATCTTTCTAGCTCTTCATTATTTCCCCCCGTGACCCCCTCTCTTCCGTGCCGCAGACACTCTCCCAGTTGGTGAAAGACAAGGACTCCTTTGGCTTGGCTGTGCTGGCCACCCTTCTGTATCCGAAGGTGGGCCTGACGCTTTCCTTTTGATAGTCTGGGGGGTAGACAGCGATACAGGCAGACAGATAGACAGACAGACAGACAGGCACACGGACTGACTGACAGGAAGACACATATCTATAATAATCCAGTATTGTCTGCACACTCATTTGTTTCCTCTGGTCTGGTCTTCTCCAGAGCGTTAGGCTCATTTCAGTTAATGTTTCGACTTCTAGACCGCCCTCTTGGCCTTCAGTGTCGAAGAGCTCGAGCTGCTTGCTAATCTTCTTCGTCCGCCATACGTCCAACCTCACCTCATCAGGCCACCCTGCCTGGGTCTTCCCTGCAGTTTTCCTCTTCTCTTCTCTGTACATTCCTTCCGCATCTTTCCCTCGTACCATTCTGTCCGCTCACTATTTCTCCCCGTTGTGTTTTTGCAGAGACTGCCCTTCGGGTGTCCGAGAGTCTTTGACCTCTCAGGCAAGTCAGGAACACCAACAGACACACCCATGCCGCCTGCCGTCTATGCAGAAAAGTCGCCTGGCTCCGTGATCTCGCTGTCAGCGCTTCCTGCTGAATGCATGCATGCCAACGTATCCATCAGTCCATCCATTCTTGCATCAGGGGGTTTGTTGGTTCTGTACCAGGAAGGTGGAAAGGAAATGAATCAAGGAACGGTTCGAAAAGGGGGGCCTTCTTTCTTGCATGGCGTGCGTCATTTGATGCGTCCTTGCGTGCGTCAAAACAAAGGTTCGAAAAGGGGGGCCTTCTTTCTCAGCGTGCCATCCATCCGAACGCATTCTGGAGATCCCTTTTCTCCCTCCCTTGTTGGATGCTGTACGTACGCACACACGCACGGTCCCTGTCCTTCGATTACGTAGAAAGGGAATGACACAGAAAGGACATCAAGAGAATAGATACGGAAAACGAGCTGGGATGCCTCCATTCTTTCCTCGACCCTGTTTCAGAAGGGGTCTCTGTCAAGTTCTGTGTTTGTGAAAGACGCGGAAAAGAAAAAAATCAGCCTGGTCTCTCTCCTCTCTCTTTCTCTCTCTCTGTGTGCGTGTCTGTGTGTCTGTGAGAGAGAGAGAGAGAGAGAGAGACAGAGCGTTTGTGTCTGTCTGTCTGTCTGTCTGTCGAAACATATAGGGAAGGGCCGCAGGATACGACTCAAGGCCTGGAGCTCTGGTATCCTTCCACTGAGAGCGCGCCAAAAGAAAAGAAGAAAACAGAAGAGAATGAAAGGAAGCCTCTGTTTGTTCGTCTGTGTCTGCTTGTTTGTGTGTCTGTTTGTCTGTCTGTCTGTCTGCCTGTCTGTCCGAAAGAAAGGAAGCGATTCGGAAAAAGTGAAGTGAAGAAAAGACGATATAGTCTGTCAAGGCGGAGTAGCTGATCCTCTCCCTTTGGAGAGTGCATCGGAATGCTTCGGAGACCTCAACAAGGGGTGCGAGTTCAACCTATGGCCAATATGATGGCAACGACGTGTGACGAAATCCTCCTGGTTATTTTCGAATAGCCTGTTATGTTTTCTCGTTTCCTCAAAGGAGGCATTTCCTTGCAGGTCCTTATACCTGTGAGCAGTCACACACACACACACACACACACACACGCACGCACAAACACACACACACACACACACACACACACACACACTCATGCCTACACGCACACGCATTCTTTCCATCTGGACGGGCGGTCAAAAGAAGAGATCCAACAAGTAGAGAGGGATTTTGCTTCTGTTTGTGTCATCGACTGAAAAAGGGAACCCCAGAAGAAGAAATCAAAAAAATAAAGGGAACCCCGAAGAAGAAAGTGGTGAATGCTGAAAGAAAAAGGTCCCTATGCGAAAGGAAATGAAAAGAAACGAACTCGTTCAGATGGAAAGAATGTGGAAGTGCAAGAGGGCAACCCTACACTGGGCAGTGAAGGGCCGCAGGATACGACTCAAGGCCTGGAGCTCTGGTATCCTTCCACTGAGAGCGCGCCAAAAGAAAAGAAGAAAACAGAAGAGAATGAAAGGAAGCCTCTGTTTGTTCGTCTGTGTCTGCTTGTTTGTGTGTCTGTTTGTCTGTCTGTCTGTCTGCCTGTCTGTCCGAAAGAAAGGAAGCGATTCGGAAAAAGTGAAGTGAAGAAAAGACGATATAGTCTGTCGAAACATATAGTCTGTCTGTCTGTGCGCGACACGTTTCGCGTTCTAGGAATGTCTCTCCCGGATCGCATCTTCTCCCGTGCAGGAACAGATGGCGTTCTTTCCCCGAAACAGCTTTTTCTCTTTTTGGACTTCCTGCCTGCAACGGTGGAAGAAATTAAGATCGGTGAGGGTGCCGGGGGAGTGAAATGCATGCGTCATAGAGAAGATCGAATAGACCATGTAAGGCAAGGGTGGCAGTGAACTGGAGCGCAGGAAATCCGTGCCTCCAGATAGAGAGAAAAAGAGAACGACTGACCTCTTTGCTTTGATCGGTGTGGTGTTTCGTCCTGTTCGTTGTTCATCTGCACGTCTGGGATGCCCTCTCCTTGTTCCTGGGATGGCATCCTTCTGGACTTGCTGTCTGATTCACCCTTCTCAGTTCCTCTTTCCCTTTCTCTTTTTCCCTTCTCTGATCTCCATGCTTCTTCGACACTTGATTGAGTGCAGATTCTGCTGCTGTGAAAGGAGCTGCGCGTCCTCTCTTTGTCCGCTTTCTGAAACGTCCTCAGTCATCGAGGCTGGCAGAAGGGGAGAGCGGGGTGCTGCAATTGAACAGCATCACTTTTGCAGGTGCGAGAAGGAAAATACTCCCAGGTGCAAGAAAAGGGGAACGACACACAAAAACATACACACACACACACACACACACACAGATTCTCGCACTTTTTCATTTGGCATGGATATCGTTCTCTCCCCGACTCATTTCTATGAACTGACTGTTCTTTGAGTTGTCTGCTGTTCTTCGTAAGAAATTTCTTTGCCGCACAGTGACTCCCCCCTCTTATGGTTTCCTTCCTCTCTTACGCATTTTTCTTTTCTTCGATCAGAGAACTCGCTGGGTCCTGAGGAAGCCCCAGTCCTCTTCCCTCTTCTGGTGCCTTCTTTGGGGAAGCTCGGCCTCAATGGTCGGTCCATTGCATTGGTGGATGCATGCATGGACGGATGGATGGATGGGGAGGGGAGACAGGAAGTCAGAGCTGATGACATGCAGACACGCAGGAAGACAGCCAGCCAGACAGACAGACAGAGAGAGCAGAACGCGCATGCAGTAGGAGGCAGAATACTTAGGGTCAAGCAAAGCTTTTGAGCATGCCGCAAAATACAGGCAGGAGAAGCACTGGCCGGACGGACATCAGTGCAGACGGACACACAGATTTGCCGCCACGCGATACCAATCGACCGTCCGTCGTGCTTGGACATCCAGTTTTCGATTGAAGAGCTCCGTTTGGACAGTGGACACACGCACGATCAGCCCCGGCAAGCGTGCATGTATGTCTGGTATCTTCTTTCTCACTTTTTGTTTTTCTGCCCACGTCCCTTCCTTCTCAGGTAACCCCCTCAACACGGAGGGACTGGAGGTACTTGCAGCGCTTGTACGGGAAGAAAAGGCCGCATCTTTACGAGAATTGGATCTCACGAACACAGGGCTCTGTGCAGAGGGGCAGTAGGCTCTTTGCGAGGCCGCGAGTGTTTCTCCCCTTCGAGTGGAGACTTTGAATTTGTCTGAGAATTCCCGTTTAATTTGTTGGAATGAGCAGAGAGAAACGTCGGGAATGAGCGTTTTGTGCCGATTCCTAGGCAAGGCTTCGTTGCCCTGTCTGCGAGTGTTGCTTCTGAAGGGATGTGGGTTTAACGACGGTAAGATAGAAGAGTTTGCTGAGTTTTTGGGTAGGGGGGATATGCCTTTGTTGGAGACTTTGGACTTGTCAATGTGCAAGTGGGCAGAGAAAGTTTTGGGCCCCTTTGGAAAGGCGCTTAGTCAAGGTGCAGACAAGCTGAGGTGTCTGAGAAACCTAAGTTTGATGACTGAGAGGGGCGAGAGGTCTGCCGGGGATGTGGCAACCTTCCTTGAGGCTCTTGCCTCTCCCGCGTGTCCTCCCTTGAAGAACGTCAGCCTGTTCATAAACACTGCTGCCAACACGGCCGACCTTCGTGCACTCGCGAACGGACGGTACCCGGTAGTTCGCACTCTCCGTCTCGAAATGTTGGGGGGGTCTCTAGAACAGTTCCTCAGAGCGCTCGTTGACTCTCCATCAGAACCGCAATTTGAGAGTCTGAGCTTGAAGCTCGGGGGTGCATATGGAGATGATCTTGGGTCTGTTGAGTGGGTGAGGTTGCTGGGAGAGGCAGCTAGGAGAAGGAGACTGAGCTCTCTTCGTGAAATTGACGCATGCTTTTCTGGCCCCGAAGACCATTTGAAAGAGGCCATCGAGTGTTTTTTCGGCTCTCTTGGCCTTGTCAAGCTTCCTTTTTTTTCTATTCTGAGAATCAGTCGGGCCGCAGTGTCGGATGTCCACTTGTCTCTCCTGGGCGATGCAGTGCGGGCTGGGAATCTATCCGGCTTAGAGGTACTCGACCTAAGTCAGCATGATCATAGGGATGGTTTTGGAAGAGTCGGGCTGGAGGCCCTGACGTATGCCATAACAGAGACAGAGGAGGGTTTGCCTCATCTGAAAGAATTGAGGTTACAAAGCACGAAAGCAGGAAAGGCCTTAGAGTCCTTGGCAAAAGCCCTGATTGCAGGGAAGCTGGGGAATCTGTCTGCACTTAGTTTGGACAGCTGCAGCCTGACAGGGGCGGGGTTGGGGGCGCTAGGCAGTGCTGTACGTGCGGGGGCTCTGGTCCATCTCACTTCTCTGAGCATGGGTCAGAATGGACTGGACGGGGGGGACTGGGAGGGCGAATTTTATGCAGGCGGGGCGATTGCGGAGAGTGAGGCCGGACTGCATGCCTCACTTGAGGTCGATAGACCTTTCAGAGAGTGACGCGGGGGTCGGTGTCGCCCCTTTGGGCGATGCATTGTTGTCTGGAAAGTTGCCAAGACTTTCGGAGCTGAACCTCCAGTGGTCCTTCCTGACTGAAGAAAGCGTTGCAGGGCTCACGCGGGCCATAAAAGGGGAGGCCATGGGTGAGCTGACAGATTTGAATCTGTCTCAGAACCAGGACGTAGAGAGCGGTGCTTGGAGAGATTTCTTTGAAGGGTTGGTAGCCAGCGAGGGGGGTCTCTCCAAATTGAGTGCGTTGCATCTGTGGAGCACAACAGCGGGTGAGGTGCTCTCCCTGCTAGGTCAAGCGATTGTGGGGGGGAAACTTCCACATGTGACAAATCTGGCTTTGAATGATTGCAATCTGTCAGATGAAGGGCTTAGAGGGTTGGCTGAAGCAGTCAAGGCGGGGGCACTGGAGGAGATTGAAGTGCTAGATTTGGGTGAGAATTTTGATGTGCAGACAGAGGCGTGGGAGGAGTTGATGGAAGGAATCCTCGAAAGCCCGGGTGGACTCCCACATCTCCGTATTCTTGACTGCTCCGCCACGAACGTCGTGGACGCGGGGGGCGCAGCGATGGCTGTTCTGACATCCGGCAGGCTGCCATCGCTTTGGCACCCGTTTCGTTCTTTCTTCGCAGATGTGGACCCCTTCCGGTTTCGGTTGGATGAGAAGGGGGTGGGGATTGTGTCTGATGCTATCAGGGAGGGCAGGTTCCCCCCCCCAATGGATCTTATGGGTTTCCGAATCCGCCCAGATGCGTACGGAATTAGCGTAGACCCGATTCTTGAAGCTATTGCTGAGAGTGAGGCGGGAATGCCAAACTGCTTGGCTGGGGTGAGTTTGAGAGTGGGACGGGTGGGAGAGGAAGCACTGTCGTCGCTTGTCGCAAGTGCACCGTCCGAGGTGCACCGTCCGACTCCTCCGAGTCTGTCGATGACTTTGCAGAGAGGTCAAAGAAACTCAACAGTGTGTACGTTTTTGACCTCGCACAATGTGAAATTGATGACGCAAAGCTGAAGAAACTCGCCGAGATCTTCCGCTCGCATGAGTGTGACGGTCTTCGCGAATTGGACCTGAAGAGCAACCGAGTGAGCCATCGGGGTGTGTCTGATTTCTTTGACACCCTTGGCTCTGACTCCCTCACGAGATTGCACACGCTGTTGCTGTCTGGCCAACAGGGCCTCGAGGCGGAGGGGGGAGAAGCGCATTTCTGCGAGTCCGCCAGGGCTGCGTGGGAGAGGGCGAGGGAGCAGGGGAAGCTGAGTGCGTTGGAGGAATTTGACCCTTCGGATGAACCAGAGATGGAGTACGAGGCTGAGCCCCAGCCTGAGTCAGAGGAAGGCGAGGAGGAGGAGGAGGAGGAAGAAGAAGAAGAGGAGAACAACGATGCCGCCCGACATGAAGAAGCTGATGAGGAAGGGGCTGGAATGGGCTGATCCGCTCAACGCCCCAGCTACGGCCTTTCGTTCGAATGCCATCAGTGCCCACCTAGTCTTGCACCGTGATTCTGTACCAGTGATAAATTTATTGGCATCACACGGGTTCTAGGCTTCTAGCATAGATTCTAGCATATATTAGCATAGATTGGTATGAGAACTTGGCCAGAGCCTAAGACGTGGTTCTGACTTAGGGCCTTATAACACTGGCAAGCCAGGTTTCGGCAGGGTTTAACAATGAGTTGCTTTAAAGAGAATAAAAAATTTTTTTTTCAACAAACTGAGTTCAAGTTATATCTGTTTATATGCAGGTGTTTTACGTATTTGGATTACCGGATAATGTCAGGATTACATTAATTGTGTGATTTTGTGTCTAGCATTGTGTTCGGGCCAAAGTCCTAGCCGAAGTCTTAAACCTGCATACGAGTTGCCTAACGTCCGTCTTATACTATACGTATATCTATACACATTAGTCCAGACCATGCATACACACATGCAAGAAGACATCACATCACAACACATATATTGAATTTCCTGTATATTCCACTTTTAAGCCCATGATTGCAATTATTGGCAAAACGGGGATACGTCTGGAAGAGGGTAAAAGACCGTTCTGGTCAATGTTCTTGCACGGATTACCTTTCAGGAAAAATATAGGAAAAATTGGAAAAACAAAGGGAAAGAAGAAGAACTTCGTTTAAAACTAGAAGCGAAACTAGAAGTGAAAATACTTTTTTTAAAAAAAATTATCCTTAGCTCAGGTGAAGTAGAATGAAGAATGTTAAACAAAAAACTAGAAATAACTAGAAATAAAAAAAAAGAAATTTTAGTAACTAGGTTTGATTTTATTTAATTTGATTTGAAGTCATACTTAACCTCAAATCAAATCTGCAGGTCTGATAGGGCTTGCTCTGATACCCCTATCAAATCTACATCAAATCCACCTCAAATCTGAAAAATAAAATAAAACAATATTTATTGTAAAGTGTTACCTATGCAACCACTGCACTGAAGACCATAGAAAGGCCCAAGCATCAAGCCGCGGCCTCCGTTCGTACGCACCGCGCCCATGCAAGCCAATCAGTCAGGCATGCCGGGGCACTCGACACTGTATTGATCCGATATTGATCCGCAGTAAATCCATGCAGCACAAATGCATGCAATCTTATGCATGCAAGCAATCAAAGCATTACAAACAATCAATACAAGGTTCTAGCAAAGAGTCCTTGTCGAACAGACTTCTCTGTACGAGATCTCTCTCTAAGTCTCTGCACGAGATTTCTCCGTGGGGACATCCCCAAGTTCCCTAGGTACATTTATAGCTCTCCCACTGATCTTCACGGTACATTCCCTTGTACCGTCTACCTACATCTCCATCCATCTTTCCACTCCAACAGACCTCCTTTCTTTCTAAGTGATAGGCAGTCAGCACTCTACCTCTTTCGATCCTTGCCTGTGCTGACTGTATTATTACATTTATACTATTTGAAAAATTATAAATGTTTTAAATAAAAATATATAGTTTCTTTTGAAAATTTTAGTCATAGAATCATAAATTTTTAATTCAATTTTGTATCATAAATTATATGTTTTAATCTAAATAACAATGATGTTTTACATCGGTCTTTATATAACTTTAAACTTTTGCTCTAGCAGGTTCTTTTTCTAAGATCTCTAACACATGAAGAGAAACCTCAGCCCACCCGCCTACAATACACCATGTTTCTATGTCAAACTCTAGGTATGTTTATATGTCAGCTAAGTCTAGAACCTACTAGGCGTAGGACATCAAAATAAAACATAACGTCATTTTTTCCAGTTTTTTTTTTTAATATTTGATTTTGATTTTTTTTATTTTTGAAACTAGTTTTGAATTAAACGATCAAGACCTAGGTCAAGTCATTTCAAAACACTAGTCAAAATGTAAGTTCTAACTGCTTTAATCTTTTTTATAAAAATCTACAAATAGTGACAATGTTTGATTTGATTTGATTTGATTTGATTTGAGGTAGGGCTTAAGCTCAAATCAAATATCCAGCCCTACCTTAAATCAAATATCCAGTCAGGGAGGACCTAGTGTTTAAAGATCTATCAAATACGATCAAATATTTGATCAATATGACTTTAAACCTCAAATATGAAGGTCTCAAAAAACCGAAGAAGGAGGCATTTGTTTTTAGAGCCGGGTACGCAAAAAAAATATGGTCCGTGCAAAAGGGGGCAAATGTGATTCAGTGTCAGGTGAAAATACAAGGAGCTGAGGGGGAAGGAGAAACTATATGTGTCTTACCCCGTTGTCATCTCTCCGCAACCGAATAGAAGCCCAGGAACACCCACTCCTGGAAAGCCAAAAAGCCAGAGAAAAAGCTTTCAGCAGCTCCCACCACCGATCGATTCGATTCACATTGAAGAAAGTGATCATGAAGAAGAGGAAAAGGAAGTGCCATAAAGCTGAGTGATTATCACCTTAATTTTGGTACGTGCTCTAACTTTATCGTATCAACAAAAAGTCATATGCAATCACAAATCTATCAATTTTACGTTCTTAATCTCTATTAGTACTAGAGTGAGTCTCAATGACTAGTGTATATACACTGCCACACAGGCATATTTTTTTTACGGGTTCTTAATCTCTATTAGTACTAGAGTGTGTCTCAGTGACTAGTGTATATACACTGCCATACAGGCATAATTTTTTTTACGGAACTGATAAGTTATAATTTTATATATATTTTTTTAAATTTTTGAAACACACATCAGAAATGTTCTGATAACTATTGTCATGCCATCAAAATACATTGATGTTGCAATATTCATCAAGCGGCCTCAGACTTCTAGAATGGCTCGCCTAGTGGCTCGCATTGAGGAGGAAAGAGGTGCCTCTTTCCATCCATCCATCCCTCACTCACTCCATCAATCCATCCCTCACTCACTCCATCAATCCATCCCTCACTCACTCCATCCATCCATCTATCCATCAATTTATCTATCCATCCTTCCATCCATCCACCCCTCAGTCACTCCCCTACTCCATCCACCCATCCATCCCTTATGCATCACTCCATCCATCCATCCCTCACTCACTCCTTCAATCCATCCCTCACTCACTCCATCCATCCATCCATCAATTTATCTATCCATCCTTTCATCCATCCACCCCTCAGTCACTCCCTCACTCCATCCACCCATCCATCCCTTATGCATCACTCCATCACTCCATCCCTCACTCACTCCTTCAATCCATGATCCCTCACTCACTCTATCACTCCATCCATCAATTTATCTATCCATCTTTCCATCCATTAACCCCTCAGTCACTTCCTCACTCCATCCACCCATCCATCCCTCATGCATCACTCCATCCATCCATGAATTCATCCCTCACTCACTCCTTCATCCATCTCTCTCTCACTACATCACTCCATCCATCAATTTATCCATCCATCCATCCATCCATCCATCTATCTATCCATCCTTCCATCCATCCACCCCTCAGTCACTCCCTCACTCCATCCACCCATCCATCCCTTATGCATCACTCCATCCATCCATCCCTCACTCACTCCTTCAATCCATCTCTCACTCACTCCATCCATCCATCCATCAATTTATCTAATATCCATCTTTCCATCCACCCATCCATCCATCCATCTATCCATCTATCTCTCAGTCACTCCCTCACTCCATCCACCCATCCATCCTTCATCACTCCATCACTCCATCCATCCATCCATCTATCCATCCATCCATCCATCCATCCATCCCTCACTCCATCCATCCATCCATCCATCCATCCATCCATCCATCCCTCACTCACTCACTCACTCACTCCATCAATCTATCCCTCACTCACTCCATCCATCTATCCATCAATTTATCTATCCATCCTTCCATCCATCCACCCCTCAGTCACATCCTCACTCCATTCACCCATCCATCCCTCATGCATCACTCCATCCCTAGACTCCATCCATCCATGAATCCATCCATCCATCCATCTCTCAGTCACTCCCTCACTCCATCCACCCATCCATCCTTCATCACTCCATCACTTCATGCATGCATGCATCCATCCATCCATCCATCCCTCACTCCATCACTCCATCCCTCACTTACTCCATCACTCCATCCATCAATTTATCTATCCATCCTTCCTTCCTTCCTTCCATCCATCCATCCGTCAGTCACTGCAGAGTGGAAAGAGAGCATGCATGCATTGACTGGAAAGAAGGCATGCAACGGAGAGCATTGAGTGGAAAGAAAGACACCGTGTTCTCCGCTTCACCGCATTCTAGACCACGTTTTCTTCAGATGACCGCTGGAGAGCTTCTGGAAGCTCCTCACTCGTCGCGGTAACAGGATTTTAAAACCAGATCTCCGATTTCAACACATCAGATACTAAGTCTGTCACTCTGAGACGGTTACCCTTTCTTGTTAAACACTTCAAATTCCTTTCGGGGTTCAAAGTACTTCTCGATATGCTCTGTGGATTCTACCCCCAACGTCTTCAGAAAGAATTGTGAAACTGACTCCGCAAGCTAGTCCGCAAGGGCCGCATCTTCAAGGAAGTCCAACACGGCGATTCGCAAACGAGCGTCAAAAGGCAGGCTGGACATTTTGGGAAAAGAAAAAAACACAGACACGGTCAGACCGAATTCGCCAGCCTAAGAGTAGGTGCTGTCCGTAGCGGACCGACATACAGTAGCAGGCCAGAAGACTAAGACGTTTTTCAGACAGCTTTTGCATTGAAATGCATGCATGCATGTATGCAAACAGCTGATGGAGCTGTGCATGGGCTTAATTTGCAAGCTAGGGATGGCACGGTCGGGCTTTGGCATGGCCGCGTCTTTAATATGCGGTCGGGCTTTGGCATCACCGCACCTTCGGCACGGTCAGGCTTTGGCATGGCCGCGCCTTCGGCACGGTCGGGCTTTGGCAGGCCCGCGCCTTCGGCGCCCGGATCAACTATAGGAAGCCTTCTTAGGGGTATTTTTAGGTGACCGGAAGGTCCTAGTAGTAACCTATAGGTCAAATTGTACATTTTTTGCATTTGAATCATATCGTCATTTTTTTTTTTGTTTTGATTATTATTTTTGATTATTGTTTTTAATATCCTACGCCTAGTCTAGAACTAAGTCTGGCTAAATCACGAAGAAAAATTAAATAAATAAAATTTTAAAAGAAAAATCGTTTCGTATAATATTTATTTTATTTATGTTGTCCTCCGCCTAGATCAAATCAAATCAAATTCAAATCTATGATCTATCAAATCACACGTGGTCCCTAAAAGGAATACTGCATGCATGGTTAACCAATTTTTGATACTCCAGACTCCAGTGTTCTCAGTTCTTTTCGCTTCAGCAGCTGTAGTAACCAGCCGGGATATGCAGGATCGAATCGATTAAACACAGATCAAGCAAAAAAAAAGCAAGCCTGAGCTGAGTCTTGAATGCCATAGAGCGGTGTTTTATCTTTTTTCGAACCCCGCATTTTTTGTTGTCTTTGTTGTCTCCTTTCATGTTGTCTGCGTGTCAGTCTTACTGTCTGACTCACCCAAACGAACATGAATTCTCACAGGCCTTCTTGGGTGTGGAGTTCCCGTCTTTACGTGTCTTCCTTCTCTTTGCTTGCCGTATCGTATGCCGAAACATTCCGATACCATGACAAAGGAACCTTGGTTGAAGCCCAAAACCATTGATTGGCGTCTGCACGTGACATTGCCTGAATCTCTTCATCAATCGATCAATCAACGCACCAACGAAAAGAAAGGTCGCTCCCCAACTTGTCCCGCGAATGGAGAGCACAGAGCGGAACAATGGGGACACACAGACACGTACCCAGGATGACATTGTATGAATAAAAGAACGGACGAAGGAGTTAGCCTAGGAGTCAGCGGTAGACACGTACAATCGCGGCTGTCTTGTCTCGCTTTTCGATTCATTCACTCCCGTGCTTCATTTCTTTGCATGTGCACTCTGTCTCTGCATGCATGTCTTAGGATGAATGACTATCTATCGTCTGCCTCAATACACACTCTGCACCTCAGGCCGCCTCTGGCACATGCAGGAAGTACACTGACAGATAGACAGAAACGAAACAGGAGTCAAGGCCCTATAGGACGACAGGAGAATTGAATAAACAACCAAAAAATTTAAGAAAGGAAAAATGCATCATCCAAGGGTTGTTTCCGCTTTCTCATCGAAAAAGAATCTGACAAAAAACAAAAACAACCGATCGAGTGCTTCAGTCAGCGCAGGGTCACCTGGATTCCGACCGAACCCCCCGCCAACATTGTTCTTTCCTTTCAGAGACATCGTTTTTCATGTTTGTTCTCTTCGCCTTTCTCAGCGTCTCTTCTCGAGGCCTTTCACCGTTCATCCATCGATGCACTTTCCCCCTTCTAGTGTTCCCCTCCACCTTCTCTCTCCTCTGCGTTTTCCTTCGCGAGAAAAGATCGAGTGTGGTGGCACAGCCGCTCGGAGCCCAACTGGAGCAATGCACTTTGGGGGATCAAACAGGTAGGCGACCCGGTCGACAGAGGAGAAAAATCGAGATCGATCACTCAAGTCCTTCCTTCATCACGGCTTCTGCCTGAAGGTCGAGTGAGATCGATGATCCCTTTTTGTTTTGTTTCTTTAATTGCTAAAAAATAATGAAAAATGATGAAAACTGATCATCTCCCACACAGAGACCAGAATAGAGGAGACGGGAAGCAGAGAGGGAAGAATAGAGCAGACGGAGGCATGTTGTGAGAACAAGACGGCCAGGCATTCTTCAGGAGATGAAGAGAGACAGCCACGCAAGCGGTCTGGGACAGTGACAGAGAGGAAGACGGCATGAGAAAGAAAGAAAGAAGAGCAGCACCCGCTTGACCGACAGAGGTCCATCAGAAATCGAAATTAATTCTCTCGTCTCAGCGTTCTTTCGGCATGCTTGAAGGTTGGGGCCCCTTGTCGTTTAATGGCATGCTGTGTCAGTGAAGTAGATGAGAGAAAGGAGGGAGGGAGAAACAGAAAAAGACAGACAGACAGACAGATGCCTCGGATCCCTTCGATGCCTGTCTCTCTGCCTTGTCGCTATAGTGCAATGAATGTATTCATGCATCAACCTGCGTCTCTTTTCTTTTATTCGCTCATTGACTGAGTCCGAGATTCACTCCTCCACACAGCTAGGCCAAGCCCATGCTTGCGAAAGGGCAGGAAATTCTGTTCATTCTATCGATGTTTGTCTGTCTGGCAGTCCACTGTTTCCACTGTTTCGTCTGCCCACGCTCTAGTGAGCTCTCACAGACAGTGAAGGAGATCGACGCAGACAGACAAGACACATACGGGTAGACAGGTAAGGCGGCAAAGACAAATGTTTTAAAAATATGGAGAAACCATGAACGAACGCGAGTGGCTTTTGTGCATTCACCTCTTTTCTTCCACTTCCTTTCCTCTCTTTTTCATCTCTGCTCCCTCCCTGCCTCCTCTTTTTTATTTCAGAAGATGCAAAGAAAGACGCGGGGGGAACCTCCCTAGAGACTCCCCCCCTTTCCGCACGCGATTCCTTTGACCGACCAAAGCCATAAAAAACGAAACGGGCGGATGACCCCTTAAGTAGAGTTCCGGGTTGGAGAGTCATACAGTCAGTTCTGGTGAAACCATCCTGTAAAAAAAAGGCAGACAGGTGGCATCAGTCTAGTCAATTTCTCTTCCTTCCTTCCTTCCTTCCTTCCTTCCTTTCTTTCTTTCTTTCTTTCTCTCTCTCTCTCTCTCTCTCGGCAGACCGGAACAACTCGGCCTTGCTCTGCCGTCCTTCCTTTCTCCCCTTTATGACTTTTCAAAGATTCACAGCTTTCCATCTGTTTTCTTTCTTTCTTTTTTCTTCTTTCGAGCGACTCAGTCCAAGTCAACCTTTAAATAAGTGAAAAGCCATCGCCCACCCACGCACTGCATCTCGCTGCAGCAATTCCTTCTTTGTTTCTCTCTCTCTCACTTCTTTGTATATGGCAGTACTGGTGAAGATGCTCACGAACATTCTCTTGTCTTCACTCACGCCATGCCCACCGCTGCCGCCATCTCTTTGGCGTCCTCGTCAGGGTCACCGATGACCTTCAGACCGAAGTCCTTGACGAGAACAGAGAGAACGTCGGGAGTGACAAACGCAGGCAGAGAGGGGCCCACCCGGATCGGCTTCAGCCCTAAGTGGAGGCAGGTGAGGAGGACAGCAACTGCCTTCTGCTCAAACCACGAGAGGGTCAGACTGAGGGGGAGGTCTTTCACCTCACACTCTAGCACCTCAGCCAATTTGAGTGCCACCTGCACGGCACTCCACGAATCGTTGCACTGGCCCATGTCGAGGATCCGTGGAATCCCAGAGTCTCCAATCGTGCCCTTGTCGTGGTCGTTGACCCTAAACTTTCCGCACCCCAGAGTCAAAATCACAGAGGTGGGTTCCAGGGCCTCCACCAGGTCCGAGTAGTAACTCCTGTTGCCCTCAAACCCGTCACACCCCCCGATCAGATGGAACCGGGTGATGGCCCCTGCCTTGATCGCCTCGATGATCGTCGGAGCGGCACCCAGAACAGCCTCGTGACCAAACCCGACCTGGATGTACACACAGATAGACAGACAGACACGCAGAGGGAAGTAAAAGGAGGGAGAAGCACCGTCAAGAAGGATAGATACCATCCAGACAGGCGGATTAATTCACGTCATCACGGGGAGGGGAGGGGAACAGGCTCAAGACCTATCCTGAGGACCACGAAACAGCAAGATCGATCGAGGGATGATCGAAGCAGTTGAAACCTGCCCCCCCTCCCTCTTTTACTGACGAGACCCTCAACCAGCCTGACTGCCTGCCTGACCATCAATTTGTCCACCGCCCTTCCTCCCGGTCTGACAGGGTAGGAAAAGCTCTTGTCGTTTGAACGGAATCCCCTCTCTCCCCTCGCACTCTCGACAAGGGGCTTCCAGTCAACCTGCAGAACGGCAGACAAGAGGTAGGCAGACAGGTAATGAAAGAAGGAAGACTTTCTAGTCGCTCCTTTCACGAGAGTGGGAAAGGAAAGCAGAAACGGAAGTCTCAGAGCAAGAGAGAGACGCAAGACCGAGACGCAAGACCTGCAAGGGCACGGCGTGCGTAGACGAAGGACGAGAGCAGGGCAGATGAAAGAAGACCACCCTTCTCACACAAAGGCCTGTGCACAATCATCGGAAGAGAAAGAGAGAGAGAAAGGAAGAAAACCTGTGCACCCAATTCTTGCTCGCTTGAAAAAGTTGACCAAAAACAACCGCACGTGCGTGCGTCAAAACCGGGCGTTTCGGACTCATGAATGAATAAAGGGATGCTCAGACAGACCTTCTCAGGGACTGTCCCAAGATTTTTGCATCCTGGCCAGCCCACTGCCCCAACTGTGAACATTCTGTCCTTGTACGGTTCCTTTGGCTCGGTCAGGCAGTTGGTGGTGGCGAGGATTGCCCCCGGAAAGTGGGGGAACTCGACGGCCTGCCTCTGCCACGCCCCCCCGAAATGCCCTGCCAGCAGTCCCGTCTCCTTCAAGGCCTTGTAGGAGTGGGCAGGCAGCATCTCCCCGTGGGTGTACACGAGGACGTCCGAGCTACCGGAGGACTTCAGGTAGTCGAGCAGGGATTTGAGCATGAACAGGTCGTGGCCTGAAGAAAAGTGGGATTTGGTAGGGGAGACACCATCATACAGAGGAATTTTTGTCAACAGACGCAGGCTGGCACTGACACTACTGGGGAGAGAGAGGGTGGGGCCGACGAGACACAGACTCACAGAGGACAAAAGAGACATGCACAGCTGGAGGTATCAGGAGGTAGGTGAACCAAGAGAGGAACAAATACATCCACTCAGAAACAGCAGGTAGGCCAGACAGACAGATAGACAGAAAGACCGACAGACAGACAGACCAGAGATGAGGATTCCTTTTCCTTCCCGAGGCGTCACAGGGACCTCTGTGGGCTCAGGCACCCCCAGTTTCGAGTTCGCTTCG
Organism: Chromera velia; assembly: GCA_018398765.1. Taxonomy (NCBI): domain Eukaryota; family Chromeraceae; genus Chromera; species Chromera velia. The sequence continues at coordinate 19,136 of JAHBMJ010005900.1, read as the reverse complement.
TACAGTTTCTGCATCACAAGGGCATTCACCTCCCCTGCCTTCAGGCACATCTGGAGGGCGGCCCCGAGATCCCGTCTTTCCGGGGCCACCAGAAAAGCGAGGGCCTCGTGGACGAATTCGTATATTCTCTGGTCCTCCACGTGCCCGAGCATCGCGTGGTCAGCATACGCACACAGCCCCTTCAGGCCGTACGTGAGCATCTCGCAGACCCCTGCCACGTTCTTGTCCTCCTCACTCTCCTTCACAAACCTGCATGCTCGAAGAAGCGTACGCGGCAAAGGAAAGGGAAACCATCTATCATACGCGCATGCACAAACCCTATATATGTATCGATGCAGACAGACCGTTCCTTCCTTCCTGCGAGGAATCACGGGCCCTCCCTCCCTCTTGTGCTTTCAACGTGAGGGGACAGGAAGTACATGCAGGTGTTTGTCGGCCTCCAGTCCAGTGCAGGAGAGTCGTTACGACAAAGAGAGAAAAAAAGGACGAAGGTGTGTTTCTATTCAAGCCGCGAAACGGAGTGCGAAAAGCACTACGGCCGGCAATGCAGAACGGTCGACCCTCACACGCAGTCACATGCTCCTTTCGTTGATTCTGTTCTCGTGTATGCTCCTCGCACCCATCCAGTTCACAAGAGACGGCAGACAGAGCCCTCCGGGGTCTCCGAGAAAAAAAAAAAAAAAGAGAACAAGAGGGCAACGGCCGGCAACCTACCTACCCACCTCTGGTGCACGCCCACGTCATACGCGAGGTCCTCGATGTCCGCGACTCTCATCTTTCGGGTCTGGGGGGGGACGGGGAGGGTGCGAGGCTCCGTTGCCTGCACGTTCACTTTCTTGCACGCGTCCGTGTACATCTGTCTGAGCTGCTTTGTGAGTCTGTCTGCGTCCTCCAGAAGGTCGTCGAACCTACTCGGGTCGTTGTTGACGTTCGTCAGAGTGGAGAACATCGCCTCCAGGGTGAATCTGCATCCACAAGGACAGAGAGAGAGAGACACATGGAGAAGGGGGAATGGTCGAGTGTGACGAATGCGTCTTTGCAATTTTCACAGAAGGGGAAAGAGAGAAGGGAGCGACCATCCGCATCACACCCCTTAGCTTTGACCCTGACTGACCTGTTGGCCTCCTCGCATTCCGTCTCTCCCTCCGACAGTCCGTGTTGCTTCCTCAGAGTCCTCAGCCTGTGAGCAAAGTGCCCGATCAGCTTGACAGACTGGACTGTCAGGTCTTGGAGGGCAGCCACGTGGGGTGTCTTCCCGCATACACCCACCTGCATTCAGAAAGTTGGGTAACGTCAACAAAAGGAAGGAGGGAAAGATGTAAGGAAGGAAGGAGTCTGAGGAAGAAGTGCTGTCACGACACCAAAAACTCAAACATGCCTCGCAAATTTCAACTGACGCGAGCCACACTCTCTCGATTTCTTCTTCTTTCACTGGACCGTTTCCGTTTGCAGTCAGGCTGCTTCAAAGAAATCGATCGATCAACAAGCACAAGAGAAGCGATGGATCTCTTACTTTTTCGATCCCCCGGTTGCTTAATCGACTTGTCATTCGTTCGTTTGTTCGATTTTTATGCTATTTCGTCACAATCTGTACAGCTTTTTCTTTCTGTCTCCAACATCGGGCCTCATCCTTCTGTTATTCCGTTAATTCCGTCTCTCTTGCATCTGCAAAGGAAGAAAAGAAAAGAAAAGAAAAGAAGAGACAGCGGCCTCACCGAAGTGCACCCCTTGTTCTGCATCGTCTGCTCGCACTGGAAGCAGAACATGGGGGGTTTGGTGAGTGCCTCGGCTGCCTCCTTCCTGAACGCGTTCTCGCTGTCCCTGTCCGGAGAGTAGTGCTCCTCCAGGAGACGCCCCTCTCTCCTCATGATCGACAGCTCCTCCTGGTAGTCTGCGGTCGAGTGCTTCAGAGACCTGCAGTGAAGCAAGCACATTGCGTTCAATCGGACACACATGAAATGCAAGCAACTTGTGCTTACTTAACAAAGATGTACCGGTCGGACATATTTTCTGATGGTGAAGCTCAGACAGATTCACAAACCTTCACCTACCAACACAAAATGTCTCAGACAAAGACAGGCACGCACAGATGCCCTCCCTCCTCTGCTTCAGACGATGAACGAGAAGCTGCCCCAAGAGACAAAAACACACCCCCGTCTCCAGAGACAGCAAATCAAAGGCAAGACAAAATTCGACCACAAAGAGAAGCCCCCCCCTCTGCAGAACTCACTCCCCCCCACCTGCGCAGTCCCCTCTCCACCAGCAGAGGCACAGCCCCCCCAAGGCCGCAGTAGAGGAACACGCCCTTGTTGTTCACCAGCTGCCTCCCCACGTACTCGTGATCCTCCTCCAGTTTGTTCATCGGGGTCAGCATCTCCTTCTGCAACGCCGACATTTCTGTTTCAAAAATCCAATCCGCCACGCCCCATTCACTGCCTCAGCCAGCCATTCCTCTCCTCAACATATGCATGCGTGCTTCATGAGATACATACATCCTTTCGTCATCCTTCTCCGACCACGAGCAGATCGGGGAACAGATAGGAGTTTTTGATGTATGCCTATTTGAAGACAAGACAGGGAGGGAGGACTTTACCAAGAAAAACACGCATTCCCCCACCCCTCTCTCTTCTCTTTTTGAACACACCAGCTGATAGAGAGAAATCCAGAGGCGGCCCTTTTCCTTCTCAAATACTCTTCTCCATCTGATCAGCTGCTTGTGCCGACAGAAACCCTACAGACAGAAAGGAGACTCACATTCATGCCTAGCGTTGATACTGCTATACAGGCCCCTCCCTCCCTCCTCCCTACACACCCACACCAGGATCATTCACTCACCTGATCATGTGAAGCGACAGGCACCAGGCGGTCGATCACCCCTGACGCCTTCCATGCCTCCAGCTCGTCCTGGAACAAAAAGTCCGTCGCCGCTCTCCGGAAACCAAAGTACACAGAGATCGGGGCTGAGGCAGAGCGTTCATGGGGGAGGCGCACGAGTCTGGCCCTTCTCTGGAGAATAGCTCGGACGGGCCCGATACCGGAGCTCAGAGCCAGGGCCACGAGGGGCTTTGAGGAGTCCGGGAGAGAGAGAACACCCCTGACCACCTCCACTGCCACGTTTTGGCCCTCCCCGAGGCCTGCGAGGAAGTCTGTGGCAAGACCTCTCAGTTCTCTCTTCCTCAGCCCGTCCTCCCTTCTCTCGACCATGAAGGCGAACTCGGGAAGGCCCTTTCCCGAAGCATCGGGGTCGGAGGCAATCGAGTAGACTCGGGGTTGGATCAGGGGACAGATGGAGAGGAGGTCGATGAAGGACATGGAGATGGAGGGGAACTCTTCGAGGACATCGGCAAAGGACATCACCCCCTCAGAGGCCACCTTCGTGTAGGCAGACTCCTTCGACACGTCCGTTGCCATGTCCTCCAGTCTCTGTCGTTCCTCCTCGTTCTTGCACCTGCACACGCGCACACACACACACACACACTCACTCACTCACTCACGCACGAACGCGCACACAGATAGATAGATAGATAGATGGATGGATTGAGAGAGAGACTGCGTCTCCTTACTTGCTCTTTCATATTCCCTGCCGGTCTTTTCCATTCCCTTTTCTTCCCTTCCCTTCCCTGCCCTTCCGCGGTTTCAGAAGGGAGACAGACAGACAGACAGGAAGTTGGGTCAAGCTCTTTGTTGTCTGCAGGCGGGCTGCGTGGGAGGGGTACATGCGCACAAGGCCCTCTTTTTCTTTTCTCTTTCTATTTGGTCTCCCGAACTCGTCCGACAAGAATTGAATGAAACAGAAGCACACACCAGACAGAGCAGACGGACCTGAGTGCGAGGATGTCGAGAGTGGATCGAGAGGGAAGACCGCTCACGTCGAGGTATTTGGTGATGATCTCCGACACAGACCCGCACTGATCGGGGAGGAGAGGGAGGACAGTAGAAACACCAAGGAGCACAATAGCTCTTTTTTTGGGACATGCTTCCGGTTGGCGTTTCCGCCTAAGTACAGAGCTCACTAGGGGCGACCGCACTCAAGAAAGAGTCACGAGGATACCGGGGGGGGCACCAGAGAGTCTTGAAAGGAACGAACAGACGAAGGCAGGGTGAGCAACAGAAGTTACACATGGAAAAACCCATGCAAAGAGAGAACCAAACGAAGTTAAAAAGAGTACGGGAAGCCCAAAGAAAAGAAGCAGAGAAATTAAACAGCCTGACTGACCGCTCCATCGAGGACTGAGGGTGCTGTTCCCTTCGCAGGCTGCACGCACACCTGCAGGTCCCCCTGAAGCTTCAGAGACGTAATCACTCGGTTCACAATTTCTGCAAGCCACAACATAGTAGCAAAAAAAAAGACAACACGGGCACGTTGTAAGAAAAATAGTCCTCGCTGCAGGCCGATGCATTTCACTTTTGCAGCCATAAAGCAGAAGGTTTCTTCTCGGGCAAATTTTTTGCTGTCTGCGTTCCTTCCTTCTTTTGTTTCACGCACTGTGCGGACCTCCGCAGAGAAGGAGTCGGCCTGGGGCGGAGAAGCAGCGAAGTAACCTAACCGTCACTTCTACACTCCAGACTCACGGGAAGTTCACTCACCGGGTCTGTTCTGCGGCATCACCCTAACGTGATCCAGAATCTGATACGACTGTCCAGCTGCTTGCAGATCCAGTTGCATCAGGTACGCATCCCTCTGGGCTCCGTCCTTGGTCAGCTTCTTTTTCGCTTTCACGGGCACTTCCACGAACCCGGAGGGCACCGGAAGGCCAAGTGCCCCCTTCTGATTCGGAACCGTGCCCAACTTGTACGCCCCCTTCAGCTCCTTGCACGTAGCAGCCGAAGTCCCCGTAGCCTTCCACAGAGAGCTCAGCCAGGGTCGGAAGGCCGTGTCGTGTCCTGCTTCGGCCAGCTCATCTCCGAAGCCTGTGTTGTGCGCAGGGGTCGCTCCTGTCTCCTGCAGTCTGGTGTCTAGGTTCTTGGCGGCCTGGTTGAACAGTTCGTTAGATGAGTTCCCAAGACCAAAAATGACGTATCGAAGCCCCGGAAGTTTCAGGTTGTCCTTGCACAAAGACTTCCAGAGCCTCTGGGCGTTGCTCGGAAATTCTCCAGCCCCGTAGGTCGAACAGATGAAAACCACCAGGCGCCTCTCGTGTTTCAGCTTGTCTGCGGTGTACGCATCCATAGGCAGTGTTTCGATCTCCAAACCGTGTGCTCGGGCGAATATCGAAACCGTGCGCGCGTACTTCTCCGCAGTGCCGGTTTGGGAACCGAAGAGCACTAGCACTTCGTGACTCGAGTCGTCGTGACCCAAGTGAGTGGCTCCTGAGCAGCTTTGACCCATGGTGGTGCTTCCTTAGAGTTGATGAGGAAAGTGGACGATTCCAAGAGTAAGTGGGTGTTCCCTTTTCTGCCGCTTCAGATAGAAGTGAAGTGCGTTTTTGCTCTGCCCGTTTTTTGCTCTGATCGTTTCAGTCGTCACTTTGCGACAAAACCAACCAGTCGAAATCACTCGAGAGCTGTCTCAAGCTTAAAGTTTTCTCGTGCGGGGGCGGTCGACAGAGTGCAAAACACTGAACAAGTCACTGAAGTAAAACCTTCTGACGGATTGGAGAGATCCACGTATGCAGAGTTAATTAAATTTCTACTGCTGCAACGACGTTGCCTCTCCGACTCCTTTCGGCGTATCGGTGCATGGTGTGCGTCACGGAGGACATCGGAGGACGTTAATAGTGGCCCAGGAAAGCGAAGCGGGGGGCACTTTTACAACAGGAATTAATGAACGCCGCGTGCGAATAGTCCACAGCGCGAAGGACTTGAATGGCTCGGAATGGCTCGAGATATTGAACGGCACATCTCGTCGGACCTAGCTATCTTCTTCCACTCGATCCGGTGGCAGTTGAGCATGAGTCTCTTCTGCCCAGACCAATCTACACATGCCATTTGGGTTATCCCTTTAGCTTCTACGTGCACGATGCAGGCGGGATCAAAGGATTCGGAGAAACGGTCGAGGAGACTGAACTTGACTTTGCGGATCGTCTTCCTTGTTTTGTTCGTTGCCTATTTTGTCACCGCACTGGTTCTGGATGTCAACAGAGCACTCCCTCTGGTCTATGTGACTGCTGCCATTGTCGGATACTTTGCGTTGAGGTACTCCATTCCTGTGCTCGCCAGAGCAGTGAAGAAGAGCTTGGTGTAAGTCGCTCCAACCACTGTTGTCCGCCTTGATCTTCACTGCAGTTCTTTCCCCCCCGCTTGCCCCCCACAGCAGCTACCAACACCACCAAGCTTCTGTAGTGTCATACGACTATTGTGTAGATGTATGTTGCATACAGGAGCAGATGGTAGCTCGATCCCGAACTCTCGTGCACCAACCTGTAATGCTGTCCTTTGTGCAGGAGGTCTGGGAAGTGCTCTGCAGGATGCTCGAGAAGATCTGCCTGCACGAGGGTGAATCCTCAGACAGTTGTGCAGACTATGCTCCTTCTGTTCATGGTTGCCTTTGTGGTCGCGCGTTCAGTCGGTGACTTGAAGTGCCTTATCTCAGGTCAGTCAATCTCTCTTGCATGCGTGGGGTTGTGTATGAATGAAGGCGGGCGGTACTTTTGGGGGGGCACGATCCAGAGCAGGGAACTCCATTCTAGTCTCCTCTCTGTATTTTAGACCCTCACTGCGACTCTTTTGTCTTCCTCCTTCGTCTGCACATTTGGACGTGTAGGTGCAGATTCGTGCAGACGCCGTGGCACATGAAAGAGTCAGCGTGATCGCGAGTGATTTCACACCTAACTCCCATTCCCTCGCCCCCTTGCCTGTCTTTTCACAGGAGCGGGCATTCTTGTCTTCATCGGAATCGCGTACGCACTGTCACCTGCAAGGTACGTCTGTGAGTATGTTGACAGAGCCTGAGTCACTCGTCCCTGTCCCTCTGCCGCGTGAATTGGGTGCGTACTGTGCGCTGAGGAGAAGCGTACAAAGTGGCAATGCTTCATTTGGTGCCAAATTGGTGGTCAAGAATTCGCTTTGGAGCACGGCCCCTATCCCTTTCCTGCCTGCCTCCGGGTTCCGTGCGCGCTCCTGGACTGCGTTTCTTTCCTCAGAAACGAAGAAGCGGGGAAAGTCTCTTCTTGGTAGTGTCTCTTATTGTTCTTGTGCCACTTTCCTTCCTCTTTTTGCAGGCGGCAGATTGTCTGGCAGCCTCTGGTATGGGGTGTGTTCCTGCAGTTTCTTTTGGGTCTCCTGATCCTCCAGACAGAGGCAGGATTGAAGGTGTTTGAATTCATTGGGGAAAAGTTTAACGCTTTCATTGGGTTCGCAGACAGTGGCATTGACTTTCTATTTGGGAAAAGTGAAATGTCCATCGCGTTCCGTGTCCTTCCCCTGGTCGTCTACTTCTCTGCTGCTGTCGGGGTGTTGAGGTACTTCGGGGCAATCCAGCCGGCCATCAGAGGGGCGGCATGGGTGATGAGCTTCACCATGCAGACAACAGGTGCGTGCGTGCCTCCTGGACCTCCCTTGTGTTAGAGAGAGAGTGTGCTTCACATCACAGACGTACACACACACACACACACACACACACACAGAGAGAGAGAGAGAGAGAGAGAGAGACAGAGACAGAGACAGAGACAGAGACAGACACACACACACACACACAGAGAGAGAGCGAGAGAGACCGAGACAGACACACACACACACACACACAGAGAGAGAGAGAGAGACAGAGACAGAGACAGACAGACACACACACACACACACACACACACACACAGAGAGAGAGAGAGAGAGACAGAGACAGACACACACACACACAGAGAGAGAGAGAGAGAGAGAGAGAGAGACATACGCACACGGACAGACACTCCACACACACGGAGGAGCAGACGGACAAAGAGTTTCAAACGCTGGGAAAGACTGAAAGAAGGACGTGCACTCAGTTGGAGCTCTCTTTTTTAGCTGCTGTCTGGCAAGACCTCTTCTGTTCACATGGCAGCCCCTCCTTTCACTCCTTTTTGATTTTCACTCCATCTTCTGTTCATATGGCAGCCCCTCCTTTCAGTCCAAACCTTTTGATATTCACTCCATCTCCTGTTCACATGGCAGCCCCTCCTTTCAGTCCAAACCTTTTGATATTCACTCCATCTCCTGTTCACGTGGCAGCCCCTCCTTTCAGTCCAAAGCTTTTGATATTCACTCCATCTCCTGTTCACATGGCAGCCCCTCCTTTCAGTCCAAACCTTTTGATATTCACTCCATCTCCTGTTCACATGGCAGCCCCTCCTTTCAGTCCAAAGCTTTTGATATTCACTCGATACACTCCCCTCACAAAAGCTTTCTGCCCTCCCGGTTCCGTGCAGGTCCCGAGTCGCTGATTGCGGCTGCGAACATCTTCCTTGGACAAACCGAGGCCCCCCTTCTGATTTCCCCCCTCATTCCTCGTCTCTCCTCCTCTGAGCTGTTTGCTCTGATGACTAGCGGCATGGCCTCCATTGCAGGCACCGTGCTGGGTGTTTACATCGCCATGGGGATCTCTCCCTCAGGGCTCCTTGCGGCCTCAGTGATGACTGCACCCGCAGCGCTGGCAATGTCGAAGCTTTTTCTGCCTCACGGAACCTCCCTCGCTCTCTCTCATGCAAAGGAAGCAGGAGAAGAGCAAGAGGGGGAAGAGGGAGGAGAGGTTGGGGGTGCACTTGATGAAGAGAGGGGGCAGAGAGGGGAGCGGAACGGAGATGAGACCGATGGGGCACTTGAGGAGTCTGGAATGGCCTTTCCGGGGCCGTCTCCTGGCTCCAGTGTCCCCACACGTTCGCCCTCAATGTGCCCCCCACCCCCTCTGCAGGGGACGGGAGGCATTGTGGGTCTCCAGAGAGAGAGCAGAGATGAAGGGGAAGGGACAAGAGAGGACGAGGCGGCAGGTTTGTGTGGAAGGGCAATGACAGAGCGGGAAGAGAGTGCCCTGGGGGGCCCGGGAGGTCAGGCAAGCAGCAGCAGCTTCACAAGCACGGGCAGTATCCAACAAGAAAAGGAGAGGGAGAGGGAACTTTTGGGCTCTTGCAGACAGGCACAGAGGACTGCAGGGAGGGGGGGGGGAGGTGCGATGAGTGAGCAGGGAGAAGTGGCAGCAGGAGAGGGGGACCTAGAGGAAGGAGGGTTGCCTAGTAGAGGGAGAGGGGCGAGAGGACGGAATCTGTTTGGGATGGAGACACGGATTTGGAGTGCAGGGGCAGTAGTGGATCCCCGCAATTGGCCTCGGAATGGGAAGAAAGTGGAGGGGGGTGTTGGAGCGGAAGGAGAGGAGACAGTGAAATCGAAAGATCAGAAAAAGAATGGAGGGAATGAAAAAGAGGAGGAGAATCCTGATGCTGTGGATGTGGAGGAATTGATGAAAAGTCCTGACTCGAGTTTGGTTGAGGCCTTGGCGAACGGAACTGCAGCAGCGATCATTCTGACATTGAACATTGGAGCGCAGCTTCTTGTGTTTATTTCAGCAGTCGCGTTCGTGAATGCCGTTTTGTCGTGGTTTGGTTTTTTTGTGGGACTTGAAAGTTTGTCTCTTGAGAAGATTTGCAGCTACGTCCTGTCGCCTCTTGCATTCTTGATGGGCGTGCCGTGGCAAAATGGCGAGTGCCTGATTGCAGGTGAGCTTTTGGGGATGAAAATCTTTTTGAATGAGTTTGTTGCTTACTCGAGAATGGTAACGCCTGAAGTTCAGGAGGCTTTGGGGGAGAGGGCAAAGGTGATCCTCACATTTGCGATGTGCGGGTTTTCGAATGTAGGGAGCATTGGAGTGATGGTGGGGGGGCTTGGTACACTTGCAGAAGCTCGCAAGAGTGAAGTGGCAAGCCTCGCATGGTACGCCTTTGCCGCGTCAAATCTCGCGTGCTTTCTCACTGCAAGCACGGCGGGAGTTTTCGTCTCGTGATGTCTGGAAAGTCTTTTTGGATGCATCGTATCTACTAGCCTCTTGTTCTGCATGAATCAGATGATGTTCGAGTCTGACTACTTGCTGCTATTTCCGAAACTCCTTTCCGATTGAGTTTCTTCGTCTTTTTTCGTCTTCTTGCCCAGGTTGCCGTATGCGATGAAACTGGCAGCAGAATCAGTGAACTTAATTAGTCTTAATAACATGATAATACATGATAATATATCACTGACATTATGATAACTTCATTGCTCCCTGTTACTCACTGTCTAGGACCGGATTGATCGATTCTGGTGCACACTTTTTTGCTAGCTAGTTGTCCTAAAGTTTGGCTGTTTTAGGTGAGTATTTGCTTAATCCAGCTTAGCGTCGCCTAGCTTTGTAATATGGGATGAGATAGGAAAGGATTTATGTTCCGACTGCCCCCCAGAATTCATTGCCCAGGAAAGGCTTATACCATCGGCGGTTTCGTTCGGCATAGTTCGGCACTATGAGCAGCCAGTTAACCGCCATGTATCAAAAGAATGAATCGATCGATCGACGTTCGATTAATTGTTCATATAAAAAAACTTTTTCTTTTCCTGTGTATGAAGGAACCTCCCTGAACCTAAGTGCCATTTGAAAAAATATAATCAAGATGATCTCCATCTGCGGCATCGTTTTTCAAGAGACTGTCTACCCTTGCGGCGTACACGGTTAAGACAACGTCCAGATATGCGGCTTTGGCTTTCAAGACACCATAAATAATCTGCGCCTGCGTCGTGAACTTTCAAGCTTATCCAAAAATGCGGCTTAAACTTTCAAGTGGTAGTTAGGTTCAGGGAGGTCTATGAAGGTTGGAAAAAAACTTTTCTCACATAAGTAGCAACATTGATGATGATGATGATTGAGGGTTAAATCCTAAATTTAGCGACGCCAAATCCTAAGCCACTACTAACAAGGCTTTGAGGACAACTCAGAGCACACATTCATGGGGGGG
>JAHBMJ010005899.1:55050-62415 GCA_018398765.1 Chromera velia | reverse complement strand
TCTTTTTTTTTTTTCTTTCTTTCTTTCCTTTGTTTCTTTCTTTCTTTCTTTCTTTCTTTCTTTTCTTTCTTTCTTTCGTTCTTTCTTTTTTTCTTTCTTTCTTTCTTTCTTTCTTTCTTTGTTTGTTTCTTTGTTTCTTTGTTTTTGTCTTTGTTTCTTTCTTTCTTTCTTTCTTTCTGTCTTTCTTTCTTTCTGTCTTTCTTTCTTTCTTTCTTTCTTTCTTTCTTTCCTTCCTTCCTTCCTCCCTCCCTTCTTGCTTGCTCGCTTGCTTGTTTTATTTCTTTCCTTCCCTCCTTCCTTGCTCCCTTCTTGCTTGCTTGCTTGCTTGTTTGCTTACTCTCTTTCTTTCCCTCCTTCCCCCCTTCTTGCTTGCTTGCTTGTTTGCTTGCTTGCTTGCTTTCTTTCTTTCTTTCTTTCTTCCTTCCTTCCTTTCTTTCTTTCTTTCCTTTTTTTCTTTCTTTCTTTCTTTCCTTTCTTTCTTTCTTCCCGCCTGCCTGTCTGCTACCTACCTGCCCTCCTTCCTTTTTTTGTTTGTGCACATGAAGAGGAGAGGGGAAGAGAAAAAACCGTACATTCCGTCTGTCTGTGTGTCTGTTTGTCTGTCTATCTGTCTGAAGGAGGGAGAAGAAGAAGAAACATATAGTCTGTCTGTCTGAAGAAGAGGAGGGAGAAGAAAAAGAAACATATAGTCTGTCTGTCTATCTAGGAAAAGAAAGATTCATGCATTATGTCTGTTTGTTTTGTTTGTCTCTTCTACTCTCTCTCTCTCTCTCTCTCTCTCTGTGTGTGTGTGTGTGTGTGTATGTGTATGTGTGTGTGTCTCCTTTTTTGGAGGATTTTCATTCTTTCTCTCATTCTCTGTGTGAGTCAAAGGAGAGCTCGGAGGAGAGTCTTATTCATGCTTACTTTAGGTCTGGATTTATGTATGATGCTATCACTAGCGCTATCATAATAGTATGATGATACCTAGGGTTGATTGATTGATTGATTGATTGATTGATATGTTCCGCCCTAGGGCCTTCCCGCTATATCTATCTGTCGCCAGAGCTAGCAGGGCGGGTGATTATTATTAATTTATACCGTATCAGAAACGTACGCTGAATTTAGTGTGGGTTATCAATCATATATCTGGATAGGCTACTAAATATACGCTACTAGATGATAGGATATAAGATGAGAATCGTCTCTGAATAGATGAGCAGGGTTGTTAAGCTAGTACCGACAACTGTAAGTGATGATGATGATGATGTGACTTAACCCGCCAGCCATCGTATCCCAATGGCAAAGGGCAGTCTGATCAAGTATATATGCATTACTAGCCTAGGAGCGATCGTGAGAAAGCTTGCTCAGCGAGGCCACACTGAGTCGACCAAAAACTAGCAGCCCCGAGAAAACTAACGACATTCGTTTCTCTTTAAGAGGAGTAAGGGACACTCCCTTGCCCCTCAGCCTCCCCCCATTTCGTTTTTTCCCGGTTTTTTCGGTACTTTCATCACCAGCAAAAATTTCATAAGGTTTCTAGACTAGTTCTAGTTGAGCCTAGAGTTGAGCTTGATGTGGAAAACTGGCTGTTCTCAGCGTTTGAGAGTCAAAACTTTAAAAAGGGGATGAAAGGGGGCCATGGCCGGCCATCATCCCCCCGGGCCATGGCGAGCCCTAGAGTGGGCCCAGCGGCAAACAAGGCAGAGTGAGGCAGTTTATTTTTAGTTAGCAGGGTAGAGCTAAGTTCCTTTTTAGTAAAAAAAGTTAGAATGCAGTCATTTTAATGTTATAAAGCCTAGTTTAAGCAAAACTAGAAGCAAAATTTTTAAGGTACCGAAAGTATCGGTACCAAAAAATGGAACCACCCCCCCCTAAAAGTACCGAAGTACCGAAAGGCACAGTACTTAACAACCCTGTAGATGAGACTTTATCTTTTAGGTTTCCCTAGGATCTAGCTTAGGATCTACTGCCAGATCTAGTATACCAGATATCGCTGATCATATCGGCTTGCACCGTAGAGCATATATCAATCAATAATATTTTTTAGTGAATGTTCTGAATCTAGTTCTGAATCATGCGAGGAATTATGCCATAATATTAACGGCCATGCACCTCACCAGCCATGGTGAGGCGGTCTACCGCACTACGCATGCCCCGATGTATAGTATTTTTCTAAACCTTAAAAAACGATTGGTTAAGAAGAATTAACTGTAAGCTATATAGTGCGAAATGACAATCGGCTTGCCAATGAATACATACGCCGCTTAAATTTGATAACGTGGTAGAACTGGTTTATATCGTAGAAGCCAAAAACATAGCGGTAGAATTGTATCACACAAACAAACGCACACGCCTAGGCGTGCATGAGCGCGCGCGCACACACTCACATACACACACAGACAGAGAGAGAGAGGGGGGGGGGGGAAGGGAAGAAGAAGAAGAAGAAGAAGAAGAAGAAGAAGAAGAAAAGAAGAAGAAGAAGAAGAAGAATAGACACACACAAACAGATAGACAGAAGAGAGAGAGAGAGAGAGAGAGAGAGAGAAAGGAATGAAGAAAGACAGAAAGAAAAATGACCTCGCGGTATTTGCGGTCACGCTGCGCATCCTTAAGTCTTTCAGAAACGCAAAAGGCCATCAAAGTACACATGCAAAGATTCAGAGCTCTCTTCAGCGTTAGTTCTGTGGAGATGACGGTCTTGACTTCGTCCTGCAAATGTCTACTCAGAAAACACTGCCATACAGAAAAGCTTTTTGTACGTGAGAGAGTTTGAATGGGGCAAAGAAAAGCCATGCAGGTTCCTCCTTCATGCACACACACCTGTGAGGACTTTTCGATGGGCCTCTCAAAAAGTTCAATCAAGGACTGGGCACACAAAATTTCACTTGAATTCTGAAGAGGAGTCTGAGGTGGACACCTCCATTGCAGCTGCAGCCATTAGCTCTTCCGCAGTGACGAGCAATCCTGCATCACTCAATTCGCTCTTCACAACAGACCGCACTCTGTCGTCAGAGAGCCTCGAGAGCTCTGCCCTCAGGAGATCCAAAGGAAACTGGAGATGTGAGTCCGTCATGATCATGTCCAAAAGATCCTCGACGTCGTACTCTTGTTCTGTCACACTGTGCCCCCCCTCACCCCCATTTTTCAATGAATCCACTGAGGAAGCGAAGCCAGCGAAACGTTCAGAGTGATGCCCCTCACCCAGTTCCTCTGCAACTGCCTGTGCGGCCTCTCTCTCATCTGACCCCCAAAGTCTCCACACAAAGAACCCTCTGGGGTCTCTCACAGCTCTCTGCCGTCTCTCCATCCCCCCCTCTTCTTCAGTCTCCGTCTCCTCTCCACTCGAAGACGAGTCAGTCTCCTGATCTACTTCCGACTGCCTTCCCCCCTCCCCCCTCTCTCCCCTCTGAGTCACCGCCTCTCCATAGAGATTCATCATCACCGGATTCTTTTTCTTCACCCCCCCGGGTTCCTGCCCTGCATCTGCGCCCTCAGATCCCTTCGGCGAATTCACGAACGCCCTCGCGCTCTCCAACCACGGCTCCACGGCTTCCTTTGCGACTCGGAGAGCCAGACGGAGGAGGGCGTCCCCGTCGTCTCCCACCTGCAATGACGCGACGTGAGAGCAAAATTTACAGACTGGACAATCGCATTCGCGCAAGAACTGTCCTCTGCTGCCGCGTAAAGTCTTTCTCAGCCCTCCCGAGAAGAAACGAAAAGAAACAAAAATCCTACACAGTTCGCAAAGTGCCCAAACATACATGGAAGCAAAAGGGCACCCCACACACAACTCCTCAAAACCAAAGCAGGAAAACTTACCGCATCTACCTCAACCCGCCTGAGGTTGAAAGCGCAGCACAAGTAGAAGTGCCCTAACGCAGCCTGAGCCTCTTCGTTGACTATCAGGCCTTGTGTCTTGAAATCCGTTTGTTGCATGCGCCGGAGAACGTCATGATAGAGAGGCAGGCATCTTCTCAGCTTTATCAGCATTTCGATGTGTTTCCTTGAGGAGAGGGGGGTATCCTGAAGGAGGAGACGGGCAGCGAGGTGGCGTGGAGACGGCTCTGCAGGACCTCCTTCAGTCTTTGCAGCACCGAAGTGCCGAGCAGCGAAAAACCATGGTACATTATACGATTGGCACGATGGAGATAGGAAGGGTTCCCGAAACTGGCGAAACGGCGCGGAGGGCCTGCTGCCCACGTGCCTTCTGACTGCCGAAACAAATCCAAATCTTGCAAACGTCATTTTTTCGAGTACTTGGGCGCGCTCACTCGGACAGTAGCACACCAATGGCCAAAACTGATTGAGAGTAAAGGCGTCGAGGATTCGACTCCAAGATTTACAAGGGAGGCTTCGACCAATTCCAGGAGCATTCGTACAACTTTGTTCTACTTTTTCCTCCTCCTGCTAATTGTTGTCGCGTACCGTCTACGCGATCCTTCGCCGGCCGTGGTGCATGGCCCGCGCGGTGGCCGGGCCCGAAAGTCCGGCCGGCCGAATTCCATGCACGCACACGCAGCCGATTAATCGGCTCCATTCAGAGCAACACTTAATTCGGTGACAGACTTAACTGAAGCCTTCAATAACTGCTTTTTTCTGACATACCAAAGAAGCTGGAAAGCACAAAATGAAGCAAAATCAGCGATACCAGCTTACCTGTGTGTGCGGTGTAGAGCCCATGAGGTCCTCAATAACGAATTCAAGCACGTTGTCGTGCTGAAACAGTCGAGAACAACAGTGTGGAACAACAGTTGACGAGTGGCTGACCTTTCTGGAGATTGAAACATTTCCTGCAGAAGGAAAGAATCAAGAATGAATCTCTTTGAGTCTCAGATAGACGTGTCGCTAACTTCTCAAGTGTCCTTTCTCCTTGCCCTTTCGCTTTACTGGTCTGTTGTTGTGGAGCTGGGGAAGAGAGTCTTTGAGAGATGGCTTGTCAGGCGGGACTTCTGGGAGCGTGCAAAGGTCCCGCAGATGCAGATGATGGTAGGTTTATGCATTCTGCATGCATGAGCATGTATTAATATATGCATCCAGGCTGTCCACTCGTCTTTCTGCTCTCTAGAGACACGCGCGGACAACAATCGTTCTGCCACATACGTGAAATCGAGTATGTGTATACTTTTAGGTACATGCACACACCTGTATGTATATATATATACTCGAGGGGGTACACACAAGGTCACCAGTCAAAGTCGGTATGTTTGCCGAGATGCCCGCTGGAGATCGTTTCTCTTTCACACCGCTGCCTCCTCTTGCAGGCGAATTTCGGCTACAAGCAGCCGATCGACGACCGTTCCGTGGTGTCTGCCTTTTCGTTCGTGTGCGTGCTCGCAGTCCACCATCTTTTCTGCGGTAGCATGATGCTTCCCGTGGCGGTGTTCGGCTGGTCGGGGAGTGGAGTCTTCATTCGGAATCTGTTCATTTTGGGGGCGCTGAACAATCTTGCTTTCGATATCTACGACTTCATCTTCACGACCTTGAGAGCCTGGGGGGGGGCGTTGAGGGAGGCTTTTGGTTTGAGTCCCGTTCCTGTCATTCCTTGGATTGTTGTGCACGTCCTGCATCCCTCTCTCAGCCTGCTTCTCTGTGCACCCATGTGCGCTTTCTATGTGGAGTTGAGGCAATTTCATGTGGCAGCGTGCAGTTTGATTCTTGCGGGGGGCGTCTCTTTTCTTATCGGTCAATTCAAATTTACTTTGGACGTCTCTCAACCGAATTCCCTTCTGTTGTACAAGTCCCTGATCCTATTTCAATTGGGTCTTCTCCTTTACACGCGCGTCTACATTTGGTTCCCTGTTTATTTTGAGACCGTGGAGTTTTTCAAAAACGACGATGGACCCTACGCTCATGAGTTCTACAAAGCAGGGGCGGTGCTTGGAGGGACTCTGAGTGTTTTCAACGTCCTTACTGTACTTGACTGCCTCAACGCGGCTGCCAAATGGCTTCCAAAGACGCTTCCCAAAACTAGGGCTGAGAAGCGGGAGATGGCGCTTGAGGTAGTCAGACAGGGGTCTTTGGACTTCGGGGGCGCTTCCCCGTCTCTCCTTTACATTGCAGAAGAGACTCCCCGAATGATCGTGAAGAGCCTGGTGAAGAGCAGAAGCCTCCTGCACTTCTCTGATAACGATCACCTGATGTCGAGTCTAGACTCACCCACCCCCACCTCACCCGCCCAAGATGCCACTACGCGCTCTCTGCCTGGCACTGGGAGGAAGAGAGTGGAGGCACGGCCTCTCGGACAGCTGCGAAGGAGAATTACGTGATGGTCATCGGTCCATCGGCTTTGATTGATTCATCAATTCTATTTTACTTCTTCCTTTTGAGCATGGCTTCCTCGACTCCTTTTCGATCGTTCCAACTTGGCGAGTTTTTCTCGGGTTTCGTTTGTTTCGTTCCGGGCTGGGAGGACAGAGGCAGACCGTCGAGTTTGTCGTCTCATCGACCGGATTCTCTTTTTGCTTTGAGTGACAGAAAGAAACAACACTCCGCTCTCGTTTGATTCACTTTCTTTGGGTCTGTGTGGAATGTCTCTGAATCGACTTTTGACACTATACTGTAGACTTGCTGATCGAAACTGTTAATTGACTCTTTGTTTTTCTTCTTTTCGTGCTTTCCCCCCTTTCTTTCTTTGGTTGACTGTCACTGAGCGACTCTTGCAACCACTCTTCGACCTCATCTGCTTTTTGTGACAAACAGAAAGCGGGCGGTTGGGGCTTCACTGCTTTTGCCGTCTTTTCCGTCTTTGCTTTTTGCTTCGTTTGAACCATGGGGGGCATCATCACCTCAGAATCTTTTGCAGTGCAAGCGCACAGGCCGCGCCACAAGCAGTGCAATTAATTCTTCCGACACCGCGGGATGCAGATGCAGTCACTTGCCAGTCACGCATGACTGGAGCATGGTAATTTGGGAACTAATCGGTACCTCGTTCTTGTTTGAATGCATCGTGGCAGGGAGGTGGACAGGCATGGTATTGGAAGTGGAAGTTCCGGACCGCCGGCCTGTCAGAGTTTTGCCACAACGGTAGATTCATGTCTGAATGACAGTGCCAGTGTATCATAACCGCTTTAGTCACGGTACCAAGGCAAGTTGTGCTCTTGGTGCCTTCGCCAATCCGTAAGCGATCCTGTGTGCCAGTGTGTGGGATGCAAACAGCCATTGTCGATCAGTCTTAACTGAAAGACGTGCATGAGCCTTCGAAAAAGGCTGGGGAGGACCAGTGACTCCCAGGTCACTCCTTTCTGTTTAGTAACAGTTTGTTATTGTTCTTACTAGTTCTTACGATCCCTAATTATTTCTAATCCAAAATCGTGATTAAAATTATAATTCAGAGTCCGTAATACAATTTACTGCTTGTAATTGCTAACAACATTATAAGTTGAT
>JAHBMJ010005899.1:17550-47550 GCA_018398765.1 Chromera velia | reverse complement strand
ATGCATGCATGTGCACGTGCAGGATTGTGATTTCGAGTCCCAAGTTTAAGGGCCTCAGCTCTGAAGAGAGGTACGAGCTAATCATGGAGACACTAGGTGACGACACGGATAACTGCCTCGTAATATATACTAATAATGCCGATCGTTTCAGTGGCTTGTTTGATAGAGACAAAGAAACTTAATTATCAATTCATTGAGATAATCTAACTTGGCACGACAGACGGCATATACCCCTTCATTCCGCTTAATTCATTCTCACTAGACATGGAAGTGGAAAGAAAGTGATGAACTGATCGTGAAAGAAAGTTGCATGCGGTTGCATGAAGAGTCACTCACAAATTTCCCTTCGATCATCATATTTCCATGCATCTCCCTGTGCCACTGATATGGCGTTTCATGTGGAAGGTTGGGGACACGCTTGAGCTAGAGAGAATACATACTTTCTCGGGAGGGAGAAATTCTTGAAAGAAGAAAAGAAAGAGAGAGAGTTGATCGAAGTAAATAAATGAATGAGCAAGGTGGCTAGCCCCGAGGATTAAATTATCAAGAATTGATCGAGCAAGAGCGAGCATGAATTGATTGCCTGGGCTTTTATCAATTGACGCTGATTTATACAGCTGCATGCATGCTGCGTTGTAGAATCCATTGCGGGAAGTACACTTCAAGGTGGTCATATGGGGTCTAGTACGGGGTGGCCAAAAATGCATAGCTGGCTCTGTTATGTCGTACTTTGAAGGCGAAGGAGACGACAGTAGTTTTAAAGGCGCGTGGAAGCGCCTTATTGAGGAGGGGGCATATGTTATGGTCTACTCAGACCGCAACTTAAGTCTTTGATTATTCTGAGATGTTTTGCTGTCTGTGTCCTTTGGCAGACATCAGGAGAATCACAATAGATGAAATGTGAGCACTGCCAGGTGGCAGACTGAGAAGCGGAAGGTCTCGGGTTCGATTCTCACCTCCATCTCTTTTACCTAACTTTGAAAATTCACAAGAAGCTGATTAATCGGTTCCGTATCAGTTAAGGCAAAGTATGTCAAACTTGATACACTTTCAAAAATGAAAGTCTGTCAAACATGATACACTTACACAATTGATATACTTTCACAATTGGCAACTTTAAATTTGCAGGAAACAAGCATAAAATGCAACTTTGAAAAAAAAAGAAAAGAAAGAATCGATTAAAAACTTAACCTCGGAGTAACAGAATTGAATCCCAAATCGAGTTGACTTACCTTCTGGAAGAATTGACTTGAAGCGATCTGAACCGACCTTCACTGACTTCAATAACACTGAGTGAATAATTAAAAGATACATTCAGCTCCAATTCTAGTTCTATTCTTCCGTTTCGGCTTCGTCTGACCTACTGAGTCCGGAGGAGCATGGAACAGCTCCATCATAATCGGCATTATTTTTTAAAGTCTTCAGGGTTTTGTATGGCTACCATGGCTTCATCTCAATGTTTCGGTCAAAAAAAGTAGACCTAACAGTAGACTTAGACTTTAAAAGTTACCCGGATAGCGCAATAACTTTATAAGGTTCATGACCTCTTAAAGTTACCGCACTCTAGACCGTATTTTGGTGTTACTTTCCACTAGCTCAGATAGTAGCTCTCTAGAAGATGGCCTATAGAAAAGAGCAAAATTACAGTAACTTGACCTTTCTAGCATGCCATAAAAAGCCGTCGGTATAACCGGTAAAAAGTTACGAAATTTTAGTAACCGGACTTTGTAACAATTTTTTTTTAATAACTCTTAAAGTCGATCCAAGTGTAATTAAGCTAACTGAAAGAATTTCTCTACCCAGTTTTCTACCGCAAACTGTTTTTACCAATTTTGCTATATAGGTTGACAGTATGCCAGTGATCTAAAATTTAAAATTTCAAGTAAATTAAATTAACTCATAAGTAAACACAAGAGAAAACCTTAATTCACTGACAATTAATGTAGACAATACGTGAGTAATTACTTTTAATTGGAATATTACTAATTATTTGGGGTGCTAATTACTACCTATAGTTGCATATATTCCCTTTTTTTCTATAGTTGAATTTTATCTAGTGTACAATATCATTATACATGATAGGGCTTGGAAAAGGTGCACCTCAGAAAAGGTGCAAACCAGACAGTTGCACCAGATGCACCTGTTTTGCACCAGATGCACCTGATGCACCTGTTTTGCACCTGATAGAATGGAATTGGGTGAAAAGTGTCAGCGTCATGGCCATGCAACGCGTCACGGCCCCGCCTCTGCGGCTCCTCGCGGCCCCAAACGCGCGCGTGTTGCCGGGCCGCGGTGCACGGAACAAATCTGATCACCCGATTTTTGAGATGAAAATCGGCTGCATGCAGGGCTCACTGGATGAACGAATACACGTTCGACAATGCATATGCGCTGCATAAAATTAAGTCTAGCTATATCATGTGAGAACCTCTTCTCTTTGCAGTATGAGAACTGTTTTATGGGCTGCCCTATGTAATAGAAACGACTGCATGTGCACGCATAGCAACGAAGAGCACACGAAGGTAAAAGGATCAGAACAACAAGTTTGAGTCAAGAAGCTGCGCAAGCAGACTGAGTCCGTTTGCAAAACAATGGCACAATACTAAACGGTTTGCCGGGAGGAAAACAGCTTTGTCGACCTTTAGCAATTAAGGATGAATGCTAACATAGTCACTGTGCTGTACGGAGATTCTTTTTCATATTAATATGAAGAAAAGAAGCAGAAACAGCACATACATGGGAACACGCATACATGAAGGTACGTCCCTCTCGGTTGCAGGTAAGGACTTTTAAAACCTGGTGCCAGGCGCTCTTTACGATTGGCGGGCTCGATCTATCTTGGTCAGTAAGAGTGCAATTGGACCAGGTTTGATCATTCAATTTGCTGCTTTGCGTCAGAGAGTGGAACCATTCGTCACTTCCGTCTGCTGATGGCTCGTCAAGTTTGTATGCTTACATACAGATCTGTATCTGACTTTCTGTCATACCACGGCTTCTCGTTACGTTTGGTACTTCCAGAAGGTTTGAAGACCGACTGTAAAGGGAAGTGCAGCTTTTGTAGAGGCGTTCACCCCTTCGTTTGCGAGTCGTCAGTCATACCGGTCCTGTATACCGGTCACTGCCGTTGATCACTTCTCAATTTCACAAACCGGGGCCCTGTCCAGATAGACGGCTTCACATAAATGTCAGCAAACAAAAGAGAAGCTATTCAAGAACAGAGAGAGCCTTCTTTTGGATCTGAAGATGGAGAAAATACTCATACCAGCCGCGTAGATCCTTGCAGGTGGCTCAGGAGGGTATGGGAAGACATGCTAGTCTCGATGAACATCATGAATTAAGCTGGGTCAGTCGGAAGAAGAGGGTCTGGAGTTAGGAATCGCACCTGTCCAACTCTGTCCATGTTTCTCTTATTCTTCAAAGCCAAACTCAAATCAAAAGCCAAAGCCTCCCCTCCGCCCCAACCAGCCCGCACCAAATCCGAGGAGTTTCTAGAGAAGAAAGACGTCATACTCAGTCTGAGGTCGATTTTCAAGTCGGACTTCGAGTGAAAGAAAGTCTGTGAGAAGCCTGCTCTCTCCTCTTCTTTCTCCTTTTCTTTTTTCTCTCCTTCCTCTTTTTTGTCTAGTTTTTGTCCTCCGTTGTTATTTTGGGGAGGGGGGTGAGTGAAGAAGAGAGCTAAGGTATGACGGGGCTGGGCTCTGAGCCTCTGAGATCAGGCCCTCGCTTGCCTTTGTTCAGAGACGAAATCTAAAAAAACCTTCCTTTGTTTCATTCTTTCTTCTTTTTCTTTTTCATGAAAACGCACCATTTGTGGTTACTTTCTTCAGCAGTTTGCTCCAAAGGGGCATGCGTGTGCAGTTTGAAGGATTTATGGATCATATAAGCTAAGACATAACTGGACTACGGTGCAGCACGCAAACGGCGCCAAACATATTCAAACGCTATAGATCATACATACAAAGCATTGAACAGGTTTTAAATGAAAAAAAGAGACCCAAAAAGAGACCGAAGTCATAATATAGTCAGAGACATATAGTTTTTAATTGCATGCAAGATTTTGTTTTTCTTTTCGTCTTTTCACTGATATTTCTGGTGACATTTTATGTTGTTTTGTACACTAAAAATTTGTGTAGCTACGCTACATCATAAAAAGCTTTTAGGCCTTGAATGAGGTGCCTTTTGGCCGCTAGAAACACTAGAAATCAACCGTAGAAACCTAGTTGTTATATGGTAAACGGTACACCTTATTTTGCACCTGTTTTGCACCTGATTTAAGGTGCAAACTTGTTTTTGCACCAGCACCAGCACCTTATGCACCTTTTCTCAGCCTTAATACATGATTCAAATAATACTTTTACCTAGTGTAAAAAATATTTGTGTACATCAAAAAGCATTTTTACGTATTATACAATTACTTTAATGCAACATTAAGTTGGTTTTAATCTTAGTTAATGCAAGTCTTTGTTGTAGACACATGGTTAATTTTATCGCGGCCAGGCCTGATAATACACCGGCCGGACAGTCATGTGCAACGTACTGCATCTCATATTTGACGTGTTGTATTTCGTGAGTTCATGACAAAGTGTAATATGCATTGGTGTGCATTTATGTGTATTGTAATGTTTATGTCAATGCAGATATTACAAGCTTGCTTATACTGATGTCACGGTACTCTTTCAAAATCTCTTTGATCATGCGTTCATGCTGCGGCAAGTTTAATAACATTGACATCTGTGTGCATGGTGAGTCAAAAATGTGTTTTCTACTATGCAAGTGTCATTGTCTATCAACTTTGAGTCCATAAACCGCTTGAAGCATTCTGAATTAAGTGAAATATACCACTATACACGCATCAGCGCCACTGCTTCATGCCTCTTAAGCATTTTAGGAATATATGCAATTAAAAGTACTATTTTAATTATTGGGGGTGCTAATTACCTATAATTGATGATGATGATAATTTGCACATATTCTAGTAATTACCCACGTATGATGTAGAACTTAGTATAGAATTTCATAAAATAGTGCTTAAATGATTGCTTAAATCTAGGCGCCGCACATAGAAAAAAAAAGTTGGAGATTCATATTTTTTTTTTTCAAGTGCTTCCAAAAGGAAAAAATTAACTTTCGACTCCCAAAGCTAGTCCCAAAGTTACTTTTCCACCCCGGCTGTTTACTTATCTTTTGACCCCCCCCCCCAAAAAAAGTCAGGGAAGCCTCTTTTTTTTTTTTTTTTTTTCTTTTTTTTTTTATGTGCGGCGCCCGGCCTAGGCTTAAATAATGCTGCCACCATTATGAATGACAGGCTAGATGACAGGGTTGTTTCCTACGTTGTTTCGTGATTAGAGAGTTTTGTAAGCCTTTTTTTTGGGACCCCACCTGGCACGTGCTCTAGCATTTGTTTAGCTGGAGAACTGCCCCCCGAAACCAAACGACGCCAGCGCGCTCCTCGTGTCTTGGGGTGTCTGCAAAATACACCTCCAGATTGCTGCATGCACGCCAAGGGTCTCCGGCTGTTGCTGCTGTTGCATCTCGGCTGCTGAGGGCGGAGGAGGCAGTTGCAGTGAATTGAGAAAGAGTGCGACACGTGCGCAGAGAGCCCGTGTCATTGCTGCAGAAATGAGAAGACGCACAGAAGGTCCGAGATGGATTCATTCACCTCGGACATGCTCTCCCCAAGACAGGCAACAGGATCAGTCCAAATGTGATATAAGAGAGGCGTGTCAATGGACTCGACTGCAGTGACGCCTCCATCAATTTAAATTCAGTTTTTTCGGCAGTGCGCGAAGCTGAGAAAGAGCATGAGGCCTCGGTGCACCCTCAGCGGAAGCAGTGAGCCAGGATACACCGCGGTAGGACACAGGTCGCAAACAAGATTTTCTCGACACAAATGAACAAACGGATGGACAGGAGAAAATTAAATGAAAAACAGCAAGAACAAAAAAGAGCGAGTGTGCGTAAGACAGGCCCCCGGGATGAAGAAAAAATGGGAAAAGACACTTCAATTGGCGGAACCATACTGAGAGAGAGACAAACCTACCAACCTTCTTCGTCAGGTGGCACAGGGGTTTGGGACCCAGACTCGACCCCCCCGTTTGCAAGAGAGGCCCCACAGAGGGCTCCATACGCCCCTCCTCCTCCGGGATGCGCTCCAAGAAACGCACACGGCCAAAGGGACCGTCTCAGCAAGGCGTGGTATCTCTGCGGTCTGGGCAACCGACAGCTGCCCAATCCCTCCCGCCCCCCTCCGAATATTCTCACAGCCCCTCTCATCGAAGGACTCCCCCCCCTCAGACCCATCAGATGAACCAATGCTCGTTGGGCCCCCCTGTGATCTGGGCTCCGGGGGTCCGTGGAGTTTGGGGGTTTGAGTGCGAAGAGAAGATCCCCCAGCCCTCCGAGGACGTCGTCGAGGAATCGACCGATCCCGGCAATTCCCTCCGGAGTCCCGCACAGAGCCGCCAGCTGGCCCATCACCTTCTGCCGAAACGAGGCCTCGTCAAGGCAAGCAGAGACAGTCACGATCCGCATGGCAGAGAACAGACAAGTCGCACGTAGCAAAGGAATCGCCAGAATTCTGCAGGGCGATTGGAGGGAACACACACACGCAGGGAGGGAAAGCGAGAGAGAGGCATGCGTCGTCGTCATTCAAAGCACAAGAAGAAGCTTGGAGGCCCTAGTGAATGCAATGACTACGTGAAGGAATCAATGGAGAGAGAAGGGGGGAAATTGGAATGCTGTTGCGTATGTACAGACTTTCCCTTTTATGTAAGTGGAAGCATAACCGTTCGATCTATAAGCTTCCTGTTCTGCCTGGCCTGCTGCCTCCGCTCTACGAAACTCGTCTGCCACCCGTATGCTACAGGAGAGCACAGAGAGTGCGCACGTTCAGTATCGGTGTGTGTCTTCACCCACACACCGCTGTCTGTCTATAACACCCTGCTTTTTCGACTGACCTGTTGCAGGCTGCCAGTTTGACTGCCACTTCAAGCTCTGTGACCTGCAGCTGTGCAAGAGAAGAGTCGAAGTGGGCAGGAAAACGCCCAGCCCAGGACAGGACAAGAGGCACCAAGGCCAGGAGAGGAAGGGGATTCTCTGGTGTGACCCGCGCCCCTGGTTTGCTTTGAAGAAGAACAGAGAGGAGAGACGGGAGATGAAGGGACTGTTGGAGCGTCTGGAAGGATGGAGACTCGTTCACTAGAGTCTCAACTTGAGTGACGCCAGGAGAGAGACTGTTGCTAATGGCGGGGGGGACAGAAAAGGCTATGACTAAGTGTGCCATTCTAAGGGCTCTATCAACGCTTCGGTCCTCGACTCCCACACTATTCCTTCTTCCTAGGTCAGCTCTATCGGCTATTTGTCTCTGCGCTCTCTCTGCAGCCTTCACGCTCGCCCTCTGTTCTTGGACTCGCAACGTCTCTACACACACCGACACCAGACTCTCCAGCACAACAGGAGAGCCCGCCGCACATCCCCAAGGAAGGGCAAATCGGGGGGCAACCAAACCCTGAGCCCGCCGGACAGCCTCTGCACACGCTGTGCCGGTCTGGTCCGGCACTGTGACGGCAGAGGGGTCAAGGAGAAATGCCAGAGCAAGGAGCTCGAGGATGTTGTCCAGCACGATTTCAAACAGGGAGTCCGAAAGACCAATTGAGGGGGCTGCCGCTGCGACTTGTGACAAGGGAGCAAGGAATCCGGACACTTCCGGCGCCTGCAGCAAGGAGTAGGCAAGGGGGCAGGGAGGCAGGCAGGCAGGCAGGCAGGCAGGGAGTGACCTGCTTTTATTGAAAGAACTACCTCGAATGCGTGCTGAAATGAAAACCTGCGTACGTACACCCGGACACTCAGAGAGGCAAAGAAAAACACAGAGAGGCAAACGGGCTCCGGCAGAAGGAAAAACGCGGAAAGTAGCACGATCAGCTCAAATTCAAACCGCACGACACCCCCTAAGAAAGACATCTCAGAAAAGAAAGAGATGCATGCAGCGATGATGCAGACATCTCGATCATCCCACAATTAAACAACGACCATATGACGGGCCCACCTGCCGATCTTGCACAACCCTCAAAACTCCTGTGAGCAGACTCAGACCTCCCTCAACGACGCTCTGGTTCAACTCGGCCGTCGTGTCGCTTGGAGGTTCGTCTCCCGAACTCACTGCACGGAGGGACGAATGGGGAGAAAGGAATGAAAGAAACAAAAAAGAAGTGAAGAACGGAAAAGAAATCGAATGTGAAAGCTTCCCATGCGGACACGGGATCCTTGAATGGACTCGTGTCTTCAAAAACAGCCAGGGACAGGGAGACAAAGGGATTTACAGACAGAAACCTTTTTGTGCAGGGGAACGGACAAAGCGTGCCCATGCAGCTCCCATGGATCCCCCCCCACCTACCTCCAGGCCCTCCTCCACTTGCGCCCACTCCCTCTGGCACCGACACCAGCAGAGCCTCGAGTCTTCTTGCTGCCTCTCCCAGTGAGAGGGCGGGTCTCAGTCTGGTCTGCAGCTGGCTGTGCGCACTCAGGGCATCACTTGTAATAGCCATACAGCATGCAAGCAGCTCATCCGACAGTGCCGCACTTCCCCCCTGTTGCCCCCCTCCTGAAAAGGAGTACATATCCCTCCCTGGACAACTCAGTGCCACCAGAGCCCTCAGGACGTCGAGGAGCGCTGTGCGAACGAGGGGTTCTTTTAGACGCCATAAGAGGCAGAGACGCTCTAATTGGCCTTCCCTGACGAGAGAGCTGGAGGAGCGGGGGGCTGTCGGTGAGGGGGGAGGCCTAGAGACAGGGTAGGCTGGGTCCCCTAGGCTCATGCTGGCACTGCTGCTGCTGCTGTTGGATGAATCTGAGAGGTCTACGTTCTCGTGGGTGAGGAACAGGAAGACGAGGTTCAGAATTCTCCAGAGAAATTCGGCGGTTTTCAACTGAAGTGCCAACAACAAAGCAGTTGCATTCAAGGGGAAAATGTGGCAGTGAAAAATTACAGCCATCGACGCTTTCAAAGTCTTCAAATGATTCAGCAATGAGGGAGGCGTGAGACAGTGGACAGACGATCAATTGAACAGAAACTTCAAAGCTCACCTTACAAACAAAACTGCACAGACAACGAAGGGAATCTAGAAAAGAGAGAGCACTGGCCGATGCTGCCAGAAGATGATGCAGTCTAAATGGTTGATGCTGGAATTGCAGAAACTTTCTCTGACAAGAGGGGAGCGGCGGAAGCGAAAAAGAAATTGAATCAGGGACATCGCCAGCTTTCAAAAAGAAATCGCTGGAACAAAAGAAGGCCTCAAAAAGACTTTTATTCTTTTTCGCCGTCATTCACACGCTGCTGAGGGCCAGCCTGTGAAAGGGGACTTCACGGGAGAAAGAGGAACGGAGTGTACGTTATTCCAATCACTCAGATGGTGTGTACGTGAGTGTGTGAATATCGAACGAAGGCACCAAAATAAAGCTGACCAACCTTTGCGACGAGCTCTAGGGCGGCACTCACAAAAAAGCTCCGACGGTCCTCCCAAGCAACATGGTCGCTGTGCCTGTCTAAGAGGTCCTTCAAAGGAAGCACAGCACTCAGCAGGACCCCCAATCTCCCCTCCCCATTCGTCTGCTGATGTGCCGAAGATGAACCTGCCGCCTCATGCACAAAGTCCGCGCTCTTTTGAATCAAGCGCGTTAACAACTCCAATGTGTCTTGCAGACAACTTGCAGGAACCTGCTCTGCCCACACACGGATGAAACACGCCACCCTTGCCCGAACAAGGGGCGACTCGCTCTTGATCGCCGCACTGCCCAGGAACGGGAGCAGCTCTTCGTACCGAGAGTGCTGAAGAAGAGGTTTGGCAATCGCCAGAGCCCAACCGAGCGCTGAGTCCTGCCGGAGAATGTCCTCGGTGGTATGCGCTGCATGGACGTCAGCAGGAGGTATGCAGGCAGACAAGAAGACAAAAACACGTTTGTTCATCTCTTAATTTACAGCAACGTCAACATACAGACCCAAAGGGAGGCCCTGCCCAGAGGTAGATATATAGGCAGACTGCCAACAGAAATGCAAACAAACGGAAATATATGCAGACAGCCACTTCACTTCCTGTCTTCTGTCTGCCTGCCTGGCCAAATTTGCCGGAGGGCAACGGTGACGGAATGTGAGAGAGTCAAGTTCTTGAGAGAATCTGTACAAAACAAATCCCAGAACAATCCCTGAACCCAAAGTCGTTCATTTCACATCACAGCACGAACCTCGGATATGTATGCACTCACCGACCTTCGGCTTGGAGTGTTTTGACGAGGAAAGCTGCACTTGCCTGCACGCACTCGGCCTCAAAAGGTTCGGATGCGGCCGCCTGCAGAACAGCCTCTGCAGCCTGTCGAAGCTCACTCGTAGCACAGGGCCCCTCTACTCCCTCTCCCTCAGGATCTGCCAACCACGACCGTGCATCCGCAATCGTGACATTCAAACACAAACCCACAATCGCCTGGCTGAGCCCTGCCGGGCCTCCCGCCTCAGTCACCACAAATTCCCGAAATTGTCGGTGACACTCAAGCGCAAGCGCACGACAGCGCTCGGAAGCCGCGTTCGCCTGTGGACTCAAAAGGCCGGGAACAGCAGCCGCAGACCCAGCTTGTGGGGCCCAGCTTGCAGGGGGCGTCATCGTTCCTGAAGGAGCGGTAGAAAGGCGGTCTCCTAGGGTCCCCCCCTGGGGCTGCCTGGCTCCCATTGCGGCCTGTGCGCCTCCGACTGCCTCCTCCACCCCCTTCCTATAGGAGGGGGTCGACAGAGCAGTTGAGAGGACGAGAAGGGCCGTAGAAAGAACATGGGGGGGGAGGGGGCCGCAGTCTTCCCCTCTCTGCTGGTCACCTGCGGATCCGGTTGGGGACTCCCGGCAGAACTGCATTCATTGCAGGGACAGACACAAAACTATTTTGGCTGTTGAGAAGATCATTTATAGCGGCAGTCGCCAGAAGAATCACGACGCAAGACACGTGCACTGCAGAGCGAAGGCAGCGAGAGGGACGGCCACAGACTCACGACGGGTAGAAAGGTGGATACAGAGGCAGGATAGAATGCAAGAGAAAAGAAGAAGAGAACCGTCAGTCTGCACAAAAGGCCACACCTGCATACACCCTGTCCTTCCCACCTTCACAAGAGAGAATGCGTCCCTCATCACGGCCCCGACTCCAGGACCATGGAACGTGAGGGGATGTCTCTTCATAATGTTCGCAGTCCTGCAGCTAGGCGATCGAGCAATGAGTTAAGCAGGCAGAGTTTATTTAAGAAAAGGTTCTGCTCTTCTCTCAAAGTCAGCTAGTTGCATCATCGGGATATCTGAGCAACGAGGGATAGCGAGGATTAGACAGAAATGAAGGGATGACAAAAGAATTCCGCTTACACTGATTCTCTCTCTTGCTCATCTATGTGCCTTCTCCACGTTGCTGCCCCTCCAGAGACGTCTTCATTCGATCAATCAGACTGCAGAACGCACAACCATGGCCTTTGCCTCACTATCCAACGAAAAGTGAAACCCACTCAGGTTTACTGACCACTTCAAGTTGCTTCTGACGTTGCTCACGAAGAAACTCTCAGGGTCCCCCATCGCCCCTGGCAGCTTTTGAAAAAGAAATCTCAACTTCTCGTGAAACATTGAGAGGACATCAGGGGCGCCCTGTTGCTCATGGAGGTGTGCGAACCCCTGACAGAGAATCAAACTGAGGAGTCCATCCAAATACCTGCACGCAACAACAAACTTGATTGGAGGAAAACTTTAATCTCATCGCACACCGACAGGAGGGTCAGCAAGTGACGATCTCTCTCTCTCTCTCTCTCTCTCTCTCTCTCTATCTATCTGTCATTCCATCTGTGTGTGTGTGTGTGTGTGTGTGTGTGTGTGCGCGCGCGTGCGTGTGCGTGTATATGTACGCGAAGAGACTAAAAGGCAACTTCCACGACTAGACGGGCTGAAAGGCCTTGCCCAACACGCAAGAGAGCCCAAGAGACGGCGGATGGCAGAGGGCCGGATAGACAAAGAAACAGATGCACAAAGAAGCGAAAGAAGCAAGCAGGGAAAGCAAGACGCAAAAAGAAAGAAACCAACCGGACCTGGAGGCCTTCCATACAGAGTCGGTCCCCTGTTCTGCAGCGACTGCCGAGGCAGCTGCAGAGTAGGCGGCGGGCACGGCGGCGTCGCCGAGGGCCCTGAGGAATTCAAAGTGCGCACTCCAGAGGGGAACTGCAGGAAATAAAGGGAAGAAGAAGTCATGCGATACATTCGAGCCGAGACAACTGCACATTTGTTGATTTTGCGGGGCGAGTTGCGGACTTCTGTTTCTAGATGATTTCTTCACTACGGAGACAAACGGGCAGCAACAAGACATATGCAAAAAAGAGCGCCTACAAGACCAAGGGGCAAAGACAGAGAGATGGATTTGGTAATTTCGTTGTCTCAATTGCTTTCTATGTTCCTGACCAATTGCTTCCAAAAGTGTAGGTCCGATCGCATGCGTCGCCTTGCGAAGGGCCAGAAGTCGCTTCGTTGCCTCTTCCTGCGACAACCATCGCGTGCACACAGGAACAGAGCTCTGCCCACACGCGTCACCTGGATCACGTGGACGTGCACACTCATTCACACACGTCAAACGAGGGGCCAGAGACATCAAGTGCATAGAGATTTAAAAAACTGCATTAAAGCAGGAAGGAGGGAAGAGAACAAGCGAGAGGAACGCAGAAGAAAAGGGGACTTCATAATGGTGCGCGAGACGGGCGAAAAGGAAAGTCTGAAGTTGTCGGATTGAAATTACAAACAGAAAAACGTGCGTTGCCACCGAACGCTAGACGCCTATGTATAGGCCGATGGCGATGGTGTATGGCCTATAGACCGATTAATAATAATAATAATAATAATAATAATGATGATGATGATGATGATGAAAAACACAGGGGAACAAACACAAACGCAGAAACACTGAAAGGAAGACCCAACCAACGGACCTTCATGATACCATGGAGGAGGAACAAAAACGGAAAGAAAGAATCAGGCACCGGATTGAGGCATCCTCCTGCCCCCGCCTGTTGTCTCTGTTGCAGGGCGCTTGCGTGCTCTGCTGTTCGCTCTCTCACTTTGGAGAGGATCAGTTCCCCAATTGCAGGCCAACCAGCAGGAAACTCTACTCGACACACACGCCTCACTGCCAAGCAAAACTGCACGGAGTGAAACACAGCCAAAGGTAAGAAGGGGAAATTCGCCGACTATTCACGAGTTTGAAAAGTGATGAGTGCCCCTGAAATGGAACACATACTGTCCACAAAAAGAAGGACCAGCTGAGAGTGCGAACGGAAGAAGAAAGCTACCAGGGAGAGAAACGGACGCATTCAGAGCGCAACAAAAGAAGGGACCAAGAAGAGAAAGCGACAAAAAGAAGAAGGCAAAGAGAGACAAACAGATAGACGGGCAAGAACACGGAAAGAAAGAGAGACGGACAGGCCCACAGACCTCCTTCAGGTTCGGAGGAGGGTTGGGTCCTCCGAGTCCCCCTGCAAGTTCGCAGAATCTCTTCTTCAGGTGTTCCTTCTCCTCCATGCCCAGAAACCCCCCAGCGGCACCGATGCGTGCCTGGTTGGCAGCCGACACCTGCATGCAGACACCCCATGCACAGACAGAAGGATTGCACAAACACAATCGAGCAGGGATGTGGAGGGGAGAAGGGAAGACCTTCTTTTTACACCTAGATAACCGTGGGGAGGGGGGGAAGGAAAGGACAGATGAAACAAATGCGCGTTCAGTTAGCCAGTCAGTCAGTCAGTCTATGTGTCGGTTCATTGGTCTGCCTACGGACACATTCCTCAGTTCGTCTGTCAGGTAGACACAAGAGGAGCAAGAAAGAAGACACAAACAGACCTTCCACTGAGTTGCGAAGAGGTTCTTGCACATTGTGATGGCCAGAAATCTGCCTGCCGGGGTCACCTGGGGGTCCGCATAGATCTCTAGGAGGCAGGAGGCAAACCCGCTGACCTTCTCAAGGCGGAACAATTCATCGCGAGCCTTCACGAAATCAAAGGGAAGGGGCTCACACAAATGTCCACACACACACACACACACACACACACAGACAGAGTTACGCAGAGATGCAGGTACCTCCAGGGTTGGGTTGGATGGTGCGAGGGGGGGGCAAAGGAGCCGTAAAAAAGGGAACGGGCCGGTGAGCGGAGGAACAGCACAAAAGGAGACAGATACGCGACGCACAACAGAAATAGAGGTGCACGGCGCACTGACTCTTTTCAGGGAGATGGAAATGCAGCTGTGCCAAGAACGGGACACACCCCATACCCAAGCCTCCCTTTGTCCACTCCGGTCTTCATGACCCCCTCACCTGTTTCCTGCTTGCCTCGTCGGACCCCACCGACGCAAGGAGAGTCTGCAGGGGATACAGGAGATGCAGGAGACGGTCAGAGAAATGTTGCTATTGGATGACCTCCGACAGAATAATACCAGATTCAATGGTGAAAAACTTACCTGTATGACACCTTCTTTCTCACCCCCACTCATAACATATGTAGTCAAAGGAAAAAGATTCTGAGTGCGGCCGTTTTACCAACCGAAACCGCGCCAAGCGGCGTACATCAGTTTGTTTTGTTCAAAATCGCATTCTGTGCCCGACTACAGTTTATTATGGCACCAGCAGCCGATCTCACTGTTTTTCAAAACCCGATAGGCATAGACTCAGACAGAAACATCTCCCAATTGAATGGTGCATGGCTTGTGGAAGTCAAACAGTGACAAACATGTGACAAACACCTGTCAGAATGTGTCAGAATGTGTATGAATATGTCAGACGATCTCTCCTACGAAAGAAGCGTAGACGGATGTATAGATCGGCGCGCCCACATGCATGCACATCGCGCGCGTTTTTTTTTTTGCCCGCGAACATATGTTTTGTCAAAAGTTCTGCACAATGTGAGAATCAGTGCACGCGAGATTGATCTCCGACTGTCACCGACGACCGACATACGACCGACTCAGAGACAACGGACTTTCGACTCGACATTAATATTGTGGTCACAGAAGAGCCATCCGCAAAAGAGTGCTGTACATTTTCTCTTTTTTGGCTGGAGCGGTTCCTTCTGCTACTTCGTGAGAATACCGATAGAACACGGTAGGGTTTGCAAACCAACGTCCTTGCTGAGGCTTCCTCCTGTCTCGCCTAGCTTGATCGCGCTTGATCGAACGCGAAGATGCCGCCAGTGAGCAGCTCTGACGAGATCAACTCCGTTTTGGGCGACGCTTCCTTCCTCCAAAAGTTTGGTCGCGCTCCCAGGGCAGAGGATGCCGAGGTCCTCCGGATTCGCACTCACCTTCAGTACGTGACCGAGAGGCTGAAGAAGTCTCCTGAAGACGGAAGCAGACTTTCCACTGACCAGCTCGGGAAGCGGCAAGCGATGATCAAGCATCTTGAGGCCTACACAGAGAGAGGGTTCTTTCCGAGAAACACAGAGATGCCGAAGAGGAACCCCATCTTCATCGATCAAGTCAGTGAGTCTGTACACGGTTTCAAAACCTCAGCGAGCCCCTTCCAGGGTCTCTCAACCAATTCGACTTGCCCCAGTCTCCCTTTCTGAACTCAGCAGATCAGCGTTGTCTCTCTCTTCTGACGTCTTGCCTGCAGGAGGGTCGTCCCTGTGCCGTCGCCTTCCTGATGCAGAAGTCTGAGAACGAAGCAATGGCCGCGAGAGTTGACGCCCTCGCTCACTCGCAGAAGGTGTTGCAGATGGCATCTGACGAGAGGGTGAAAGGCGACCTCTCTCGATTCGCCTCTGACAACGGACTGACCATCGATGAGCTCGCCATGATCCAGCCTGGCTACGCGCCCGATCCAGCCGCAATGTTGGTTTACGGGGTAGGCTACGCTGTGATGTTATTCCTCGAATTGATCGCGGTCTTGTTCATCTTCACGACCCTCGAGATCACCGGAGTGATCCCTGAGACCCCCCCAGACCCCCAGATGCTGCAGTCGGCTCGTGATTCCCCTCACCTCAGCGTGTTCGTCTGGATGGCATCGGAGTCCGGGACTGCCGTGATCCTGCCATCCCTCGCGTTGCTCTGCCCTCTCGGCGTGTTCTGCACTTTCTGGCTGCTTTGCTGGATTGTGAGGACTCATAATATTCCTGCCTCTGATGAGTGTCGTTTCTTCCACCCTCAACCATACAATCCCGGGAGGGGAATCATTACAGATCACCGCAGTGACTGCTGCCAGAAGGCCCTGCTGAATCTGTCCAGTACGCTGGCCATCATTCTGGCTGTAGTCTTTGTTATTCAGTCGGTCTCGTCGCTTGCGTTCCCCCAACTGCCGGTCAACGGCTTCCTGTACCTGTGGGACGTTCTCTGGGCGATTTCTCTGGTGACGCTTATCTTCTCGTACAGTTCTGCTCTCTACTTCTGCTTTGATGCCCAGAATCGGATCAAGAAAGCAAAAGAGAATGCTGCCGAAGGGGAGACGCAGCTGCTGACGGCCAACGAAACCTTGAACCAAGCAAACATTCCAGTGCCTGTGCACGCGCACCCCCCAGGCTACACGTACACGGCTCCTATGACACATTTCCCCGGCACAGTCATGATGCCCGTCGAATCCTCTGTCGGTCCCTCGGGCTTTGTCCCTCAGGCTCAGCCGGGCATTGCCTATGTTCCTTATGTGCCGGGGCAGGGCTTTCCTCCCGGTCAGTGACACGTCTTCCTGGTGGCACGTCTCCCTGCAGTCAGTGGGCACTGTCTACTGCATTGAGGGGCTGCCTGCCTGTATTGTGGTGTGGGAGATTTGCGGTGGAAACGAAGTGAGCGCAGCAGGGCGTTGACAAGTGGGGCGTTGTAATTGTGCACAGCGATTGTCAGGTTGTTGCTTTCGTTACCTGGTGATTGGTTATCTGGTGAGAGCCTCAGAGTGGGGGGTGTGGACCTGTGGTCTGGAAGCAGTGGGCAGAGTGAGGTCGGAGGGGAGGTTCTTTGGCATGCTCAAGGCAGCCAGCGGGTATGGAGGACGGAAGTGAAGGCATTTTTTGACTGTCCCAACGTTGGATTTCCGTTCTTGGTGGCATGGGTTGGTTTTGTGCCTGCCCTCGCTAGATGAGTGCATGGGATTGCGTGAGAGGACTGGCTCGGCAGGCGTATACAGAGGGGGAGTGGGTATTCAAGTTACCAGCAGGAAGATGCCTTGAAGGGGGGTGTTGAGAAGGATGCAGATTCAATGGAGGAGAGTATCCTATATGACTATCCGACAGGGAAGAAGTTAGGGAAGAAGTCCCGTTGACTCCAGGGGGAAACGACGGTAGAGACAGTGTCAGGCATCCGGACAAGATTAACGGTATTCATGCATACAGATTTCAATTCAGATTTCCTGGTATTTTCTGGCAGACATACAGCCCGAGTAGCGGTGTAGCCTGCAGTAAAGGTCGTTCATACATAGTCATACAAATAGATCGCTCTAAAGAACAGCCAGTATACAGAAAACTATAACTGCATAAGAATATAGTACAGAACAGCCGGTGTATAGAATACTATAAGTGCATAAGGATATGGCTGTGGAGATGATACACGAATTTACCTAGGAATTTAGTAGTTCAATTTATATTGAAGCTTATAAATGGTTTGTAAC
Source organism: Chromera velia (assembly GCA_018398765.1). NCBI lineage: Eukaryota > Chromeraceae > Chromera > Chromera velia. The sequence goes on along the minus strand of JAHBMJ010005899.1, from coordinate 29,916 downwards.
ACAACCCTAGGCATAGGCCATTAAAATTTAAAAAAAACTCTAATTTTATTGGGCGTTTTTCTTTCCAATTTTTTTTTTTTCGAGTTTTTTTTTTAAAGCAGGAGAAGAAACAACAGCGATTGATCACTTTTTTGTAGATCCTTTTCTTTTGACAGCCTGGTCCTCTGCCACTTCAAACCTGGAAGCTGACTTTGCCCCTCAACATGTTGTTCTTTCTCTTTTTTTTTTTCTTGATTCATCTCCTCCCCCTATATCTTCTGATCCTCCGCATGCCCCCACGGGCGAAAAGAATTTCTCTTTTCTCCCCCCTCTCCTCACTGTTAATAGAACTTCCCCGGTGACTGATGATGAAATGATTCCTCTCGCCAGAGCAGTCCTACCATTTTCTGAGATGGTTTTTCCCAGCCTGTTCGACAGAGGGGTAAACGAACTGCGTGAAGGAGGTCAAGTTATTCCCATTATCCCACCTCCCCCTGACCCACCACCCCTTCCCCCACAACCACCCCCCCCTCAGAATGCTCCCCCCCCTAACTCTCTCAGCAAGGCTTCTTATCTTGACCAATTGGAACAGTTGGGTCTTTCCTGGGAAGAAAGGCTGGCAGACAGTAAAGTGGGTGCAGTGGTAGACGGAGGAAAGACATCTAAGAAGAGAAGACGGTCTGGGAGAAAGCAGAGCACCCGTCAGACTTGGTGGGACCCTCAATGCCGCCTGATTCATTTGAAGGTAAAGGAGGCAGAGGAAAAGGCAAGACATGTTCCGAACCCTTCTCACCCTCTACGAAAAGAATGTGTCAAACTGAGAAAGGAAAGAGCTCGACTGTTTGCAGCAAAAAGGAGTAAGCTCGAGTAACAGACAGCAGAGAGGCTAGCTAGAGAAGCAGCAGTTGACCCCTCGAAAGTTTGGCAATGGAACAAGAAAATCAAAACACAGAGGGGAGGGGATAATAATAAACCTGCTACATCTTCTTTCACTGAATTCTGGGCAGGGGTCTTTGATGGTCCTGGTCTTCTGCCTGCACCTGTTGGTCTGGCCTTCCCCCTTCCTTCTCAGCCTGCCTTCTCTATACACATGATCGAGGCAACACTGAAAGGAATTGACCCAAAAAAGGCGCTGGGTTTAGATGGGGTTGGCCCCTGTCACCTCTTGTTATGTTTTGGTTTTTCTCCTCTCTCCCGCTTGCTGCTCTTTGTCTTTTTCAATTTGTTTCACCTTTTTTCTTTTTGGCCTAAACGCTGGAATGTATTGCGCATTGCTCCCGTCCCCAAGGGCCCGCCGAGTCTCAACTGTAACGAATGGCACCCGATCCACATTATGGGGCTTCTGGATAAGATTTTTGCTTTATTGATGGACTCAAAGATCAGGAAAGAGGTGAAAATTAACGAAAGGCAGCTCGGCTTCAGACAGGGGGTAGGGACAAGGGAGGCCTTCGCTGCTCTGTCTTTGTTAATTCTCAGCTCCAAAAAGAAGAAGAGCCCTCTGATTGCTGCGTTTATTGATTTCAGCAAGGCGTTTGATACAGTTCCTCGGGTTAAAATATTAGAGAGGCTCAGGGAGGAAGGAGTAAGCCAAGCCGATGTTTGGATGATTCATTCGATATATAGTTAGGTGAAGGCTCGGGTGGATGGGGCAACAGAATGCTTTCCAGAAGGCGGAGGAGTAAAACAAGGCGATCCTCTTTCTCCTCTCCTCTTTCTTCTTTTCATCAACAATCTGCATAAGTCTGTCAGCTCCGATAATGAAAACAGGAATCAAAGCTCGGCTGGAGGTACTGATAGAGAGACTCCTGTCAGACTGTCTAACGTTTTAATCGAAAGCATCGGATATGCTGACGACCTTGTTCTGTTTGCTCACAGTGCTTCTGACTTGCAGAAACGCCTGTCTCGCCTCGAGGACTATTGTAAGGAGCACGGCCTGAAGGTGAATTTAAAGAAGACAAAAGTTATGCGTCTCTCCTCCCCCCACCCCGACCTAGTGCCCCGGACCCCTTTTCTTTATGAAGGCAGACCAGTGGAAGCGGTGAGTAAATATAAGTATTTGGGCAACTGGGTTTTTGAGGGCGGGGACCTTACCAAGACAGTCGAAGCCCGCATTGAAGCGGCAGAGAAGGCTTTGGGGGCGGTGTTTGGTACTCTCTCTTCTCTAGGCTTTGTTTCTCCTTTTTCTAAAATTACTTTGTTCAAGGCCCTCTGGCTGCCAGTCGCGCTGTATGGACTGGAAACGATCCCGCTGAGAAAGACAGATGTTGCCTGCCTCGATGCATTACAGTTACGTTTTGTTCGATGTTGTTTTGGTCTCTCCCATCACTCCTTTGTTTCGCCTTCCCTTCTCTCTCTCTCTCTCGAGCCATTCAGTTCTCTACTTGGTAAGTTGAGTGGGGGCTTTATCCAATGCATCAAATCGATCGACCGTGCTCTACCCCGGGCAGTGTGGAATGAGTGCTTGGCTGGCTCATGTGAACCCTTCGTTAAGACAGTAAAATGGCTGGCCGTTCCATTAGATTGCTCCCTTTTGTGGCCTCCATTGCCAAGTACGGTGGGGGATAAGTTTAAAGGGAAGGGCAAGGACAGAAGGAAAAGGGCGGCAAAAAAGATCGTAGAGGGTGCCTGGCTGTCCGACTGGTTAAAAGAAGAAACTAGAAACGTTAGAGACAGAGACGGAATTTTTCCCCACCTTGCGAATCTCTTCCCTTTCCAATCAGAGAATCCGTCCAGACAGCGTTTGGCCATGCACCTTCTGAGTGAAAGGAAATGGCGTCCGAGAAGTGAAATGATAGAGTACAGTGTTGAACCTCTGCCAAAGAGTCTGTTACAGTCCTCCGCAGGCTTCCATATGCTTTTCAGGGCTCTCACAGGGGGGGATATAGATAGAACCCAACCGGAACGGCTGTGCGATAAATGTTTGTCCCCCTCGCGTGTGATCAAAGATGAGGTTCATGTTCTGATGGAATGTAAGGACACAGAAAGGGAACGGAACAGGCTGAAGGAACTGTATGAAATTGCGAAGCAGAAAGCACCCATTGACATAAGAATACAGATCGCACAACGCGTTACAGGTGCAACCGGGAGGGGCACTTCTGATAATGAGAAAAAAATGAAGGATATGGTGTTGCTGTTGTGCACAATTCTGCCTAGAAGCGGTTCCAAAGCTATAGCCGACTGTCTCAAGAAGGTTCATTCTGTCGATAAGGCAAGTTGAGGCGAATCGATCCGATTGGCGAATCGATCCGATTGGCATGCAGGCTTCTTCATCCCCCCCCCCCATGAATGTGTGCTCTGGGTTGTCCTCAAAGCCTTGCTAGTAGCTTGGGATTTGGCGTCACTAAATCTAGGATTTAACCCTCAATCATCATCATCATCATCGGGCCATTAAAATTTAAAAAAAACTCTAATTTTATTGGGCGTTTTTCTTTCCAATTTTTTTTTTTCGAGTTTTTTTTTTTTGAGTTTTGATATGTTGATACCTAGGTTGGTGCTAGGGACCCAGTCTTCACCCCCTATTAGTGACCAGATTTGAATCATTTGATTTGATAAGATTTGATTTGATTTAATTTGATTTGATTTGATTTAAGCTTCAAGCTTAATTCTGACCAGATTTGAGGTAGATTTGAGCTTGAAGCTTAAAGGTCACTCTCGACAGCACTGAAGACGACATGACACAGTCGATACCACTAACAAATCCTAGAAAGCCCTAGACATAAGAAAATCACTAAAAACTAGACTAAAAGCTACATTAAGACTCTCAAAATTAATGAGCTATTATCAAAGCTAAGAGCTTACATAAGTTAAGAGCTTACAATTATATTACTCCCTCTTTCTGCAGGCCATACTTTCTTCACATAGCCGGCACTGTATACTAATGCGGCCTTCTTACTAGCCTTCTTGTTGTTATAACCTATGGGATTGTTTGACATCGTTGATCAGTTTGATAAGGGGGGACCCAAGAAGGGCCCAAGCCTAGCAAAGAAAGAAGCGTAAAAATTGCCAAGGAACAATAAAGCACCACTTCAAACCCTCAATCAAAACTTGAATATCTGAAGAATAGACTGAATGACTTCTTTTTCACTGAACAGACATTTGGAAAAGCTTTTGGGCGTTCATATTCATGCTAGATATTCATGTGACACCGATAAAAAAATCTTTTTGTGATCATTTGTTTTTTTTTTTTTGTGCACAAAAAAGTGTGAATACTCATTTGAAAGACTGGATGACGGATTGACCTCGAAGATTTGAGGTTAAAGGGTTAGATTTGAAGTAGATTTGATAAGATTTGGTAGGCTCTATCATACTAAAGTTTCTCAGGCCTAAGATTTGATTTGAGGTTAAACCCTACTTCAAATCAAATCAAATCAAATCTGGTCACTACCCTCTATTCACTATAGCCTCTTCAAAAACTTTAAAGACAATTATAGGACAATTGAAAGTAAACGAATTGATCGAATATGCTTTATTGATTGATCAACAAGTCTGAGCAGCAAGGAAAATGAAACTATGTTCATTCAGAGACCTTCATGATCCAAAACACAAAGGTTGGACGGTCAAGTGTCTTCGCACCCCTCTATTTGAGCGCAGTGGCGAAACAGCAACATTTGGTCTGATGGTTGAAGACAATGATGTGACTCGTTTTAAAAACATTCTTTGAGTTGCAAACATCTCCAACTTTGAGAAGCTTTGGAGAAAGAAGATGACGATGCTAGCGCGCAATAAAAGCTTTGTGAGGGGGTGGACAGAGGTTCTTCTCAAAATGGTTGAAGTGTTGGAAGAAGGCAACGTATTGTAACACCTTCCTGCTGCTTTGGGTAGCAGAAGGACAGACGGAGAGCTAGATCCAGAGACGCGGCCTAGACAGGGAGACGGATCTATAAACTCTCCAGACTTTAGCTCAGTCTGAAGATCTCAGTCAGCTAAAGGATTAAATATGGATAAATCCTTAGCCCTTCGTAGAGTTGAAAGGATTCGTAGTTGAACTTGGACTTGAAGTTAAACTTCTGCTAGCTTGCTAAGAAAGCACAGACTCACAACCGGACAAACAGAACGAAGGATCTCAGTGAGACGGCTGAGGGTGAATTAAATCTGACCGGTCCCTGCGTGAACGCAAAGACAAGGTTTCTGGGTCTAGGCAGGCAGAATGTGGCGGCGGGCGATCGAAAGCAAGGCGGCGTACATGCGAGAAGGACCGAACGGCGGCGGCGGGATGGCGCCGGGAGGTAGGACACTACACATCCCCCCCTCTCACCGGCAAGAAAATCGTGCCCTCGCGATATTTCAAACATAATCGGGCATGCGCATAGACAGACTGAAAGCACAGCCGCTCAAGAATCATACTCAAATCCAGCTCAACGGAAGACATGCATATATGCATTCAGGTCTATTCAAGCTGATGGATAGACACACTACTCGCCTAGCTACTCGCAGGTAACAAAGCGAAAGCGCCGAACTGACTTACTTCTCTGTGAAACACAGCTGAATACTCCTAGGAATACTCAAAGACCTAACTGGGCAAAGCAAATAAGTCATGTACAGCGATAAGAAATTGATCGACAGAGCAGTGTAAATGCAGACAGCGGAGTCACGGTTGGTCAAACACATGCAGTGAGCCTGTCGCTTTCTTTTCTCCACAATTCTTTTTTTTTTTTTCTTCTTCTTCTTCTTCTTCTTTCTTTCTTTCATTCTTTTTCTGAGGGTGCTAGATCGCTGTCAACAGAGTCCTGATGCAACCTTCTACCTTCCAAGACCGGACCAGGTACTTTACCATAGAACCTTTAGCTCCAGGCTTTTCCTATCGGACACACCACTACCGAAGCACCAGGCTTCGTTCGCTTTGCGTCACCAGTCAAGGTCGGACAGGCAGCTACGGTTTCTATCAACCCCTCATTCATTCTTCTTTCTCTTCTTCTTTCCTTCTACTATCTTTTCTTCAAAGCTCCCAACACAGAAGCAGCAGTGGATAGAAATAAAGACAGCGGATGCACTTAGTCTGCTCTCTTTCTTTTTCCTTATCTTCAGGGAAGCTACTTTCTTCTGTCAACTACCTCTGTTGATAGGAGACACACGACAGAGCACCCGGCAGCTTTACAGACGGATACGTGGGCAGACAGATGGAAAAACCTCTCATCAAACCAAGCAAGGATGGGGCAGAACAGAGGACAGTCATTTTTTTCTCTTTCTTTTCTTAATCTTTCTTTTTTGTTTTCATTCCTCCCACCTCCGAACTCCTTTTTAACTACCATGCGCCCTCACTCTTAAGGAGGAGTACTATGAATTTCCGGCACAAACTGTTACGGTGGCAGCAAGTCAGGGAAAGACAGATAGAAAGATGCCAACAGCAAAGGGAAGACAGAGAGCAGATTCATTTTCTTCTTTCTCTTTCCTTTTCTTCAGTTCCCCGGTATCCCCTATTCACACATATGTTACAAGAAGAGAAAAGAGTCACCAGAGACACAAGCGCTGGAGAGAGACGCACACACACGAGCATAGGGAGAAACAGACCGAAACAGACAGCAACCCAATCGCATTGCTATCTCCACAAGTCGCCTCGAGATGGATATCGCACTGTGCCCGCTGCCACGGGGGGAGAGACGATACCGCCAGATCCAGAAGGATCCGGAGCACCGCAATTCCCCCTGCAGTGGTAGACATAAAAGGAGAGAAGACACAAAGGGATGCACAGGCTGTTCTTTCAGGCTGACTTCTTCTCTTTCATTCTGCTTTACAAATGTCCGTCTCAACAGGCGTCTCCTTTCCTCACACTCACACCTCCTCATTTTCTCTCTCTTCTTCTCTTCTTTGCTTGGTCTCTCTTTCTTTCTTCTTCTCATAGAAAAACAAAACGTCTGACCCAGAAGGATTCACTCGCGCATGGACTGGACACTCTTTCACCAAAGAGATCAAAGAGAGAAGATAAAGGCGCAAACGCAAGCAACGAAACGAAGAGAGAGAGATCGATCTACTGGGGAAGCTTAAGCAACTCCAAGCGCACTCAGGCGGTGCTTGACTTGTTCTTCTTGGAGTTCTCCTCTTTGCTGCTCAGCTTCACAAGGAGGTCAATTGGTTGCTTTCCCCCCCCAAGTCCATTGCGGAGGCATGAAGGCAATCGCGGGCATGCGCAGACGTAAGCGCATGGCGGCGGCATCAGACAGTCCTTTGCCCGTCTCGCATGTACATGGCGTTGGGGTAGGCGATCGACTTTGGGTTCTCATCTCGATGATCGGACTCGGTAGTCTCGGCAAACACAAACACACGTCGTACGTGTCAGTGGCTGCATGAAGGGAGGGAGGGAAGGGAACACCATGCGCTGCACACTGCTCTACGGACTAATGCCTTTACATATTCTTCTGTCTTTCTTCTTCATCGCGCTTGCACAGCTTTCTCATCAATCATGCTTCAATTCATGCATGCACTTTAATGCATCCAAACATACACTCTCTTACACTCTACATTCTTCATTCTCTTCCATTCTCATCTCCCACTGTCATCTTCCGTTGCCGGGCAGTAGCGTGACTTTACCCTACACGATGATCCTGGCTAATCATCGGTCCTTCCTCTCAAGTGGCTGGGCATTAACGGAGCCCTGGCCTCTCATAGCCATTAACGGAGGCTCGAGTTGCTCGTAGCCATTTACGGAGGCTTCGAGTCATTGTTACCCCTCTTGTGCGGCCATTGACGTCCGCGTTTCACTCCCTTCTTGCGGCCATTGACGTCCGCGTCCCCTTCCCTTTCTCCCCCCCTTTTCCCGCCTCCCTGGCACTGTGATACCGGCTCTCCCCCCCCCTTGTCCCCCCCCTGGTACATCAGCTCTCATCGGCTCTCCCATCCCTAGTCCCCCCCCCCCCCCCCCCCCCNAGTAGCCCCCCCCCAATTCTTCTCTATACTCGGGACACCCGGCTTCTCCTTTATACAACTCTTTTCCGCTCTTTCCCTTCGTTTCCTCTGTCTGTCTCTCTGACATGCGTTGGGCATACAGACGCTGCTGTAATCTCTCTGTTCTTCATCTCTCAACAAACGCTTTCACGCTATCTCATATTCATCCATGGACAGCAGTCACTCTCAGCCACACCACAAATGCACATGCTTGCACGAACTGTCTCATTCAAAACAAAAAGATCTGTCTTCTTGCTGCCTGATCTACCAAAGCTGCTGGATGACCAGTCCAACAAGCAAAGGTAGACAGTTAGTGTTTGCAAGCCGCACAGGCTGGTCAGACCCGAGCGGACAACTAGGCGGACAACGGCGGACAAGCAAGCGACCACAGCAAGGCAAACGAAGGGGATCAGTCTCCTCTTGCACTGAAGACGAAGGACAAAACAGCCGGTCGACAACATACAGAAACAAAGAAACTAACTGCCAATTTCTCTTCAGTCTGCTTGTGGGTGGCAAGGCCAATCGTCTCCAAGCTTCTCTCCAGTCTTCGTGAAAAAGAAATCTCTTCTCGTCTCCAGTCTTTCCCGACTCCACAACAATTTCCGTCTCCCGTCTCCAGCTTCTTCCTCAGGAACCGAGAAAGAAAAGTTCCCACCAGACCAGAAGAGCAAGAAAAGAGAGCTCCGGCCAGCTGACACGGGACACAAGGGGTCTCTGACACCCTCTTTCACAGTCTTCTGACTGTGCCTACAGCGGTTAGGAAAAGAGACGGATGCATGGATGCAGACTCTCTTCCCGAAAAAAGATGGAGGAAACTGAAGCGACAACTAAATCCACAACAGAAGGAAGTAGTCACCTCTTGCTGAAGCAAGTCACCATATGTAACACCTTCCTGCTGCTTTGGGTAGCGGAAGGACAGACGGAGAGCTAGACCCAGAGACGTGGCCTAGATAGAGAGACGGATCTATAAACTCTCCAGACTTTAGCTCAGTCTGAAGATCTCAGTCAGCTAAAGGATTAGATACGGATAAATCCTTAGCCCTTCGTAGAGTTGAAAGGATTCGTAGTTAAACTTGGACTTGAAGTTAAACTTCTGCTAGCTTGCTAAGAAAGCACAGACTCACAACCGGACAAACGGAACGAAAGATCTCAGCGAGACGGCTGAGGGCGAATTAAATCTGACCGGTCCCCGCGCAAACGCAAAGACAAGCTTTCCGGGGCCAGGCAGGCAGAATGTGGCGGCGGGCGATTGAAGGCAAGGCAGCGCACATGCGAGAAGGACCAAACAGTGGCGGTAGGACGGCGCCGGGAGGTAGGACACTACAGCACGTGTTCTATCACCATTTAAACAAGTTCAATCATACATATAATACTATAAATTTAAAACATAAAAATTTCAAGTAAAAAATGTATGAAATAATGTAAAATATACTTTGTCACTCACTGTGTACGCCTGTCTCTATGTGAACGCGACCTTTTTTTCTTCTGTTCGAGTCTTATATTGCCAACTACAACGCGCATGCTGCTCGTGAGCTCACCAAGCGAGCACTTCAGGGGATCTCGCGCTTAGCCTTATCTCTAGAGTTGAGTGATTGACAATCTCTTGCATGAACATGGGCTACTGGGAGCACGGCTCCACTCTAGCAAAGCCAACTTCATTCATTCATTCATTCATTCATTCACTAGGAAAGAGTAGAAGAAATGACTAGGAAAATATAGACCTAGAGGCTAAAAATATATATTAAATAAAAAAAAAAGTTCTTATAAAAAACTGTAAGTATTTTTAAAAAACTCGTTGGGGTTTTAGAAGCTCAAAACCGGTCTTAAATTGTTTAAGCCTCTTTTAGTTTTTGTAGGGGGGGTATTTTTATAAATAAATTGTATTCGAGGGTTTTTTTAATTTTTTTTTTTTGAGTTTTTTTTTTTTTTAATGGCCTACGTCTAGACATATCTGTAACATGCACAGTGGAATATGCAAAGTGAAACTTAAAGTTTAATTTCATTAATTCACATTAGCATTAAAATATTTGCAAAGTTTAACAAAGTTGAACCGTGTAGTTAAGGCTTAAGCGCAATGATGTTACATGTAAAATAAATCTTAATAACAAACAATTATCCTAGACTCTTCTCTATCACTATAGGCATCCTTAGCCAATTACACGTACTGTCAAATTATATTTATAACAAAAACAGTAATGTTACTATTAAGTGTAATCAAATGTATGATTGTTTTTTCAATACTTTTCAGAACATCATCATCATCAGAATAATCGATCGATCAAACACCCTATACATGAATGCATGGATGAACGGACCACCCGAGCCCAACAGAGGCTAGGGGTTAAGTCTTCTATCATTCACCCGAGCCCAACAGAGGCTAGGGGTTAAGTCTTCTATCATCTATCATCACCATCATCATCATCAACATTCTTATTCATTCTTAGTAGTAAACATTATAAAGATTAATAAAGATAATGATGAAAGCATATAAACTAGCCTTTAAAATCTAATAGAAAACTTTGAAACTCTTCTAATCAAACTTGAACTAGTAATTACAAAGAATCACTTTTCAATTAAACTATAGTTTTAGAGCCTCTACTACTACAGATTCTTTGTAGTTCTTGGTATATATAAAGTTAACAGTTCAACTGCCTACACACATTATGTGACATATATTGCTTAGTATTCACTTCGCACGTAAATACTAGTAGTATCAATCGAAATGTCACGGTGTACACGTGCATTCATATACTATTGAAAGGAAGCATTTAGATTTCAATTAAAGTGAACAACCATGCACTCTTCATAGTGTAGACACGTATTATGACTCATTCTGTCCGAAGAACAAAATTCGGGTCCCTTTTGTATTTCTCTTCAAATCTGCATTTACACATTCAGAGCAAACACACAGGCAGAAACAGGGGTTTGTCGGCACTGCATGCTTGTGTTGACACAGAGACGCAGAGATACTGAGGCATCCATGATGTAGAGACTTAATTGTCTCATCTGGTTCTTCCATCCTTTCGTTTCTTTCTCAACCCCCCCCTTCCTTCCAAATTTTCTTTCTGGCAAGGCGACTCAGGATACAAAAAAAAAAAACAGGCAGGCTGACAAAGACTCACTTCCTTTCTCCCTCTCTCACTTCCCTCCTTCCGTATCATCCTCGGGCAGAGAAAAAGCGAGGAACACTCACTGAACCTGATGAGCCAGCGAAAGAAATTCATGGGCACATTGTACATGGGGATGAAAGTCGACTCTTGCCGTATTCTGAATTCCCTGAATCCACTTTCGATCACTTCTGCAAGTCACATACCGCAAGCCACATATCGTTGCCACGTCTATGCTTCCTTCTCAAGGTCAAGCAAACAAACACATGGAAAAAGATTACCCCCCCCCAAACCACCCTAGCTCTGACACCCCCAAGAGATCGACCCACCTCTGCAGCCACCTGTCCAGCACATCCTGAGGACAGGTCAAGGTCGCCTGTGCTCCCTGACCCTGCAGGATGGGAAGGACATTTTCGAAACCATGTTGACCGAGTGGAGGAAATTGCGATCAATTACGTATACCTCTCTGTCAGGGTGCGAGTGCACGGGTTTACTAGCGTCGCTTGTGGAGCAGCTGCAAAAAGATTGACCAACCACCATCCATACCCCCGACACACATGTGCACACGGAGGAGGCGAGAGAGAAACCTGGAGTCAAGGTCCACAGGGTCACAACAAATGCTCAGCTGGTCTTTGTCAGCAGGAAAAGGGGATATGCAGTGTTGTCTTTTCGAGGACAGTGAGGCTGCAGTGGTGCTGGTGAGTGACACCCCGTGGAGTTCCGACTGGATTGCCTGACGATGAAAGCTGACTTTTCCCCTCCTCTCAAGGCCTCCCTCCCTCCCTCCCTCCCTCCTTTCCCCGTTTCCCCCCAACAAACCAACCCAAGCCGCAACCCTCCCTTTCTTCTCTCCGCCTTTTGTGCCCTGTCCTCCAACTTCCTGCACTCCAGTCTCGGGCATGATGTCTCTCTCTTTGTCCTTCTAGCTGCATCACAGCTTCCTGTATTCATGATACGTGATCAAAGAAGTGAGATGAAAATGCAAAGAGAAAGAAAAAGAGCATTCCCCCGTCATTCTGTCAATTCTATGACCAACGAAGAAACTCACAAATGGACTGACTCACTTACTGACTTGGGAGAATGACTCAATGAATCTGCACACACGCACACACACACACACACACACACACACACACACACAAAAGGAAGCAAGCGGGCATAAAGAGCGAGAGAGGGAGAGTCTTATACATGAGTTGGCTGGAAAGAAAACAGAATCATTCACGCGGAAGCAGAAAGGACAACGACAGATCCTCATTCCGGCACCACACGTACAAGCACAGAGGCAGAGGAGAACTTCAGAGGTCCGCAGGGGCGCACAAGCACATCAGCAACAAGAAAAGAAGAATTGAGAAAAGTGCTCCGATGAGAAAGTAAGGGAGGGGAAAAGTGCAAGACAGGGGGG
>JAHBMJ010005899.1:0-10348 GCA_018398765.1 Chromera velia | reverse complement strand
GGGGGGGGGGGGCACACTTCTTCAAGATGCCGTCGCAGAGTCAGTGTGTGCCCTTGAATCCCTCGCAGAAGAACACTGTTTCCCTGATATTTCTGAAGAAACAGTGGCTCAACTGAGGGGAGTGATGGGGAAGTATGAGAGGTGGGCGAAGAAGAAAAGTGATAAGAAAGGAAAGGAAAATGGGCAGAGAGGGCAGGAAAGATCATCCTCCAGCAGTAGGGGGGGGGGGCAGAGATAGAACACCCCCCCGCCACCCCCAGTAGACAAAATAACATATGCCTTCGCACAGGCCTTCCTGCCGAAAGTAGGAAAAGAACAGCAGAAGAAGGCGTACAACAGAGACAGACAGCAGGCATTACAGGGTCTGCGTAGAGAGAGAGCCACATTGGCTACAGAGAATGAAGGTGAGAACAACCAGCCCAGTCAAGAAGAAAGTCTTGAAGACTTTATCTGCAGATTCAAAGGAGCAATCGTGACAGATCACGAGAATGGAGAGGGAGTGAACAGGAGTTATGAGTATGCTCGTATGGCTTCTGACTCGTCTCCTGCACTAACCGTCTCTCGTCTTATCCCGAAGTCAGTCGTCCCCCTCCGTATGAACACGGAGTGTACCTTCACCCTGCTTCCCTTGTCGGTGATATCGCCATACATCATCAAACAATGGCCTCATGTCTCTCGATACTCAGAGGCATTTGGCAAACGAGAGGAGGGGGGGACAGTCACGACTGAGAGAGCTCTGGTTCTGTTAGAAGTTCCTCTCTTCAGCAGGGGGACAGCAGTTATGCCCATTATAGGAAATTTGACCGACCATCCAGGAGTGACAGATGTTCTTTCTTCAACTCCCCATGTTGATCGTTTCTTGGGGAGAGCAGCTGCTCTCCTGACCACCACCGGGGAGGTGATGTGGGTCCGCCTAACGCAGTCCTCCCAGAATGCTGCGTGGAGGTACTCCACCGTTCTTATCACGAACTTCAAGGGGGTGAGTAGGGTGTAAATGGTATCTCTAAGTGCAGATGGTCATGTCCTCCGTGTAATTACTTCTGTTTTCTCTCTCGACGGGGGTTGGGAGAAATGGGGGCAGGTACATACACTTGAGGGCGCATCAAATGCATACCATGTATCGATATATTCCTTTTCTTTATTTACTTTCCCTTCTTTTTTCTTCTTTGTTGTCAGCGAGCGCGTCCGAATGAACAGAGTGCAGGGTGCTGCTGATGAGCTCTCTCCACTCGGTCCGTTTGTACGTGATGCATTTCTCGTTCCTCCTTCTATTCGTTTTTCAATCCTTCTTCAGCATTTCCATCACGGGCATGCCGGTGTGAAGAGATTGGTCAACACTTGGAAAGAGCAACGGAATACTTCTTTTCTTTCTGTTCCGATGTTTCGATTGAATGCTTCCCTCCCTTGGTGTGGTTCCTGTCAGTGGGTTTACGCGGTCAACCATAAATGGAGGACTAGGGACGCCGACTCCCCCTCAAGGCCCCGCTCGTTCCTTAATGAGGTCTGGGGGGATCTTTGCTTTTTATCTAAACTCGATCCTGCATTTGAACTCTCTTCTTTTTTGTCTTGGGTTTGTTTTTTTCAGATTGATGCCCACACAAGTCTCGTGCTTTGTCGTGTGGTGGGTTCAAAGGGGAGGGAAGATCTTGTTCTGCACACGAATGAATGGATCCATCAGTATGGGACACCGAAACGTTTCAGGTGCGATGGGGAGAAAAGACTGACCAAAGGACCTGTGCGTAAAGTTCTCGATGCCGCAGGTATAGTTGTGGACCCTTTTGCTCCTGATTCTTCTCGGGGTCCCTGTGAAAGATGGCACAGAATGTTAAGGGAAGGAATTCAGTCGCTGATTGCAACATTTGGTTTTCCACTGAAATGGCTTTGTTTTCTTCCTCTGTATGTTAAGTATGCATACAATCGAACAGCCACGTCTCGGGGGTCCTTTCCCATCTTTGCTGCCACCAGTGAGATCCCTGATGCATCTTTCATGCCCGGTGGGGACCCAATCGTTTGGGGGGGGAAAAGAAAGAATAAGACAGCACATCTCCGAGGCTTATTTGGTGTTTTTGCCTACGGACTCACCCAGTCAGAGTGCATGGTTTTTGAGTGGTGCACTGTTCGATTCCGCTGGGTGAAAGCATTGGTTATTTTTTGGAAGGATGTTGAGCATACCGATCCAGGAGTCTTTCAACTTTCCGGTCTGTTTTCTTTTATCATGTATCGTCACATTCCTTCTTCTTCCAATTCTTCTTCTACTTCTTCTTCGCATTCACGCGTTCATCTTCCTCCCTCTGATCTTTTATCTGATGAGCAGAGAGAGGAAGGGGGGGATGGGCAAGTGAATGAAGGAGAAGAGGATGAGGGGGGGTTAGAGGGGGGGACGGGGTTGTTCCTCCAGTTTTGGTCGCCCCTGCAGCCCCTGCTGCAGCAGTGGAGGGGCTGAGGGGGCGATGTGCACTCGTCTTGGTTTTTGGCCGTCTCCGTCCTGTGGAGTACGGTCAACCCACTCCAACAGGTCAAGTTCCTGTCTCATCGCTTTCTGTTGGTGAAGGGGGACTCGTTCTCAGCCGTTCTTTGGATCTTGATGATACTGGGTGTCAGAGAACAGAATCTCCAACGTCTTTGACCTTCAGAAGGTGGGGAGGGAGGAAAAGGTTCCACAAAACATTCTGAATGTTTTAAATGCAGCTCAGCCAGGCGGAGAGGGGGGGCAGGGAGACGACGGGGGGGCAGCTCAGGGGGAGAAAGTCAATTTTCTTTCTGCTTCTTCTTTCTCTCCCTCATGTGATTTTTCTTCTGTTTGTTCTGCTCGTTTGTTTTCTTTTAAATGTAGAGGACATGGCACTGAGGTGGCAGAGAAGTGTTAGAAGGCAAACAGCAAGCCAGACTGTCTTACAGTAGAGAGTGAGGTGGGAAAGACCCACAAGAAAGCCGAATGGAAAGAAGTGAAAGATGGAAAGTTCAATCAGATGTGGGAGGCAGAGAGATTGGAAAGTGGGTTTATTTTCAGTCATTAGGGGAGGAGCTTCCTGCAACTGGACAGTCTTCTTCTTCTGTGGCCCCTTCTTCTGTTTCTTCCCTTCTGAGAATCATCTCTTTGATGTGGGTGATGATATAGAAATTAGTCAGTGTAGGGAGGTCTATGATCAGAAAGGTAAAAGCGAGGCTTGTTCCTATTGGCAACTCCTTTTTCAACAGAAGGAACGTAGAGACATATTCTGGCACTCCAGACGTCACCTCTCTTCGCATTTTTTTTATCTTTGCTTTGGTGAAGTCATGGAGAGTTGCGTTTGCAGATGTGACATGTGCCTTTCTGCAGCCGCGCCTTCCTGAGTCAGTGGGGAGGATTGGAGTCAGAATGCCAAAGTCGTTACCTCCAGCAGCCATTGCGAGGGGGTTCCAATCAGGAGTCGTGTATCTTTTGCGTTCGGCAGCATATGGCTTGAAAGATGCACCACGAATCTTTGGTTTCTTTTTGCGTCAAGTTCTTTTCAGGATTGGATGGAGAGAGATCATAGAAAGTACCCACGTAAAGATAGACAAGGGGGTGACTGTTCCTCAGTTAGCCAGAGCAGATGATTCATCCATCACTGAGGTGCAGACTCTTGACGTGAAGGCAATGCTGTTTCATTATGTTGACGATTTGACTTGTGCGTCCCTTTGTCCTCTTTTAACCTTGAAACAGATTGCACAGACAGGACCCGTATCAATGGACACGCGACTTTGCTTTCATCCAAGAGTGTCAAGCTGGTTGGTTTTGATGTATTCAGAACAGATTCTGACGAAGCAATCTGCCAATCGATGGAGGGGTACTTGACTCTGGAGGCTTTGCCTCTCGGGAAAAGAAGTGAGGTGTTGGTAGAATCAGACTTTTTGCCTCCTTCTCCAGGCGAGATCGACATGCGCCTTGAGAGTGAGATGAGAAAGTAGGTAGAGAGAGCCATGTAGGTCTCTTGTTCACGATTCGACATTGCTTTTGCTGTCTCCACACTTGCACAGTTCTCCAACACACCCACAGTCAGGCATCTTGCTGCAATGATCACTATCTTGCGTTTAGTTGCAGCAAAGAGAAAGAGGCTCAGGTTTGTGTGCATTCATTTTCGTTTTGTACAACTGCATTTGTTTGTAGGTGCCGCATTTGATGCATCCACTTGTTTCTCTTGGTCTGTTTTTCTTTTTTAGCTTGCTGATACCTCATGGTCTTTAATTTGTTGGTTGAATATCCTTGACTGGGCAACCAAGGGGGCCACACTCTACATATAGGTAGATCATGACCCCTGACTTTAAAGAAAAACAGACAAAAATCTAGGAATGTTATGCAAGAAGTTTCATAAAAAAGCAAAAACTATAAATTACAGAAAATATGACAGTAACATTAGTTTTTATGTTGGGCTAGAAACATGCATTCATTTTTATGAAAAACTTTGTGTCACCAGGTTTTGTTGGGCTGTTAGGCTTGTTGTACTGTTGGGTTTCACCTTGCCAGGAAGCTGTTGGGCGCCCAACACGCCCAACACACAACACGCCCAAGAAGAAAGCCCAACACGGCCCAACAGCCCAACAAACACTCCCAACATGCATAACACGCACAATTATGATAATAAGAATGATCTAGAAGAATACTAGAACAATATAAAACACTGTTGGTGTTCTAGCAGTCAGCCCAGGTAGCCAGTTAAGCACAAGGAGTATGCATTTGTCTGCATTGTGTGTGCAGGTCTCTCTCCATTTTTTTTTGTGTATTGTAAACGTTTTACGAAGAGTTTTAGGCTCATACTGCACCAATGTGCAGCGCTGAATGTCTTAAATGGTATTTGTTGTATTCATATGCTTTGATACGTGGACCTGGCGTGTGAGACAAGCTTGTAGGGAAGGGAGGGGACCTTGTTGGGCTCTGTTGGGCCTTTTGAGCTGATAAAAGGCCTAACAGAGCCCAATAGGCAACAAGCCTAACAGAACCTGGCGACACGATTTTGGACTGACATTTCTCAAGATTGAAATTGAACTAGAGCTTGAGAATAGCCCAACATAACATTCCAAAATATGTTTCATCTGCTAGTTTTAACTTTATAACTTGGGATATAATATATAGTGTAAAAGGATGTAGGAAAAGTTAGGGGTGAAGCTTAGGTATACCCACAGTGCGGCCCCCTAGCTGGGCGACTCACAAGGAGAAGAGAAAGGTATTGTCTGCACCTGGAGCTGAGTTCCTTGCAATCCGAATGGGATTGAAACGTCTTCCCTTGATGCTTCACACTCTTCATTTCCTTTTTCCCTCACTTGAGGTTGTTTTGTTTTCAGATAGCACAACAAGCCTTAGTCAAATGGAAACCGGGGTAGCAAAAAAAGAAGAGGGACTGTTCGGGATTTTGACCTGGTGTGTTCAGGAAGTGAAAAGAATGGATGTAAAGCTTCATCACTGCGATGGAAAGACTCAACAGTTGGCAGATGGACTGATAAAGTTTAAGAAATTTGATGACACATGGTCAGCAGACTTTGAATGAGCTCAGTTGGTTGGAGCATGCGACTGATCTTGATGAGTTCAGGCAACCCTGTTGACATACTGCTTATCTCCCTCAGGGGGGGAGTAGAGCCATGTGGCTCTGTCGCCGCCACCGCAAGTGACGCCGCTATCGGCCTGCGCCGCCGCGGCGCCATGCATGTGTTTCTATATATTGTATTTCTGTATGTATTTTATTTCAGTTTCATCTTGGCGGTGATTAAGATCGACTTGGCGGTGATTGAGATCGATAAATCGATATCAGGAGGTTTCAGTTCAGACCTTTAGACTGACAGACTTTCTATACACGAGTATGTTGTCCAAGCTAAAGGGCTCTGTGATCCTGAGCTCGATGATGGCACATCTAGTATACGTCCGTATGACCTATACTTTGCTTATCTTAAAGTATTTTCATATATCTATGAGAATCTGTTCGAATCTGTATACAAGTCTGGTATGTACCTTTCTAGCCCAACTAATAACGAGTGTTTATTAACGACCAAGCCTAATTCCTTCGTTCCGTTTATGCATTCATTCATTTCTTTTTTTATCTCTTTCCAAATCACTGGTCATTGTCTTTGACTCTAGAGCTCTGCCTTGCTGTGAATAGCTGTGAATAACTTAATCTAACTATATGTATGCTACGAGATACACCCAACCAGTTGGGTGAATGCCTCGGGAGGCCCTTTAGGGGGTCTGCAAATTTGATTGATGTGCACCATCGGGGGCTTGGACATGTCTTGTGCAGATGCATGGGGCGGGGGCCACGGCAACGCGCACGAAGTATACTTTTCAGGACCACGCGAGCATGCACTTACAACTCCGTGCGAGTTACTTGAGGGGTACGCATGTCTATAGACGCATGTGCAAAGTAATTAAGGTATATGCGATCACGGCTCTATGCAAGTTGTTTGAGGGACATATTTTAGAATTTGGGTAACACCGTGATAGATGGAGATAGAAGCAACCCCCTCCCCAAAAATAAAAAAATGCGTTATGCGAGTGCGTGTGATCTCAGGGCCTCTCGGCTGATCTCAGCAGAGCTGAGCTGCCCCCCAAGGCGATAAAGCCGCGTGTGCATGAAAAATTGTAAAAAGTTGCGAGCCTTGGGTTAGTGCCTCGAAAATCATGGTGGTGCCCATTATTTGTGCGCGCGTAACTCGAGGTATCAATGTTAATGCGCGATTTCATGCAGGGCCTCAAGCTACATGGGGCCACTGGGCTGCCCTCCAAGGCATGAAAACCGATTAATTATCGCCGTTTTGTCAGCCACTTCATTTGTATGTTGCTCCAAAGATGTGCAATCATGCATACAATCCGCGACCACCAGCACTGTATCTGCGATTTACTGCTTAAACTAGCCTCATTCTTATATTGCTTTCATCTCACTGCGTGCTCTCAATGCCTCTCATTCGTTTGCTTTATCCCACTGCACTCTATTCTCTCCTTCCCACTTGCCTGTGTCATTGTGCGATCCTCGTTGTCTGCATGCATCCTGCAGTTCTCCGACTGTCCAAAATTAATATGCGTTCATGCTAGCTCACTGCGCTGACATGTTCACTCATGCAGGTCTGCTGCTCGCATTCGATCATACATTTACTCCACGTGTATATATTAATCTCTATTCATCTTATCACCGCTCGATCTCACAATAATCGGTTTCACTGCGTGCTTTTGATAGCTTTCATATGACAATCCACTGCCCTACCTATTTTGTTTCACTGTTCTCATTGCACTTTTATACACCACATCTCTCCCACTGTCATCTAAGTTGCCTCTTTGCCGAGCCTTTCGCGCTCACGTCTGACTCAGCTCTCAAATCTAGTCTCATTAAATCTCAGTCTTCTCAGTTCAGTGCTCTGATTTCAATGCATGGCCTCTTCCCGCTTTATTCTCTCCTATGTTTGGTTCCCGCTTTTTCCTGCCGACAGCCATCAGCTCATTGCTCTTATGCCCCAGCTATCACCCGGTGCAGACAGGTGGGTATGCAGGCAGGCAGGTACTAGACAGGCAGCCTGAGGAGTCGTCTGGTTTGCCTGAGGCAGATATCCTAAACGGTAGAATAGACAGACCCGTAAAATGAAAGAATGACACTGGCAGAATAGCAGAAAGGCAGAGAGACATGTAAAGATGCAGATATACTATTAGGTACTGCCATGCAGGCAGGCAGGCAGCGGCAGGTACGCAGTCAGGCAGGCAGGTAGCCAGGCAGCCAGGCAGGCAGACAGACAGACAGATAGACAGACACACAGGCTACTCTCTCGGTGACCCTGTTTGCTCACATCTCATCTCTTCACTTACATTTCACTTTTCTTATCTTGCCTCTCTCATGTCATTTCTCTCAATTCCGACCTCTTATCCGACCTCTCAGCTGTACATATCTCTATATACTACCTCACAAACAAACTGTGAGATTCAGAAGTCGCAATGCCACTCTGCTTCCGTCTTGACATTTCTTTCCAACATGACTAAGCGTATTCCTGCCTACCTGCCTGTTGGCTATCGTGCAGGTATGCCTTTCTGTGTTCCTGACTGCATTCTTAATTTTGTCTTCTTTTCTAAGTGTGCTCAAAGTTCTGCCTCCCTGTCTGTTTGACTGCTTTCTCATCATCCCAGCTAGGTGCCCATTCTGTCTGCCTGACTACCTCCCAAATTTTGATCTTTCTGTTTGCCTATGTTCACTGAAAAGTTTTGACTAGGCCGCCCTTTCCAAGGACTGCCTTTAAAAACTTGTTATCCTGACAACCTTCCACATTTCGCTTTTCCGCTCTTCTATCTTTTCTCCCGTCACCTCTTCTATCCTCTTTATCTGTTCTATATTTCTTTTTTCTTTCTGTTACTGCTTTCTTCATTCTCTTCGATCCCCTCTTTTGTTTCTCTTTCCGGATGTATACCTCTTATTTTACATGTTTTTTCATAATAGCGCCTGAAAGTTATTTCATGATAAGTTTCCTCGACATGATCGTACTTAATCGTCAACATCGACCGCCATTTATTGAACATCGCTCTTTTATACATATTTTTTATGATAGTGCCTAAATCGTATTGCATGGTAAGTTCCCTTGACTTAATCATACTTGATCCATAAGTTGATCATCAATATCGATTGGCATTAATTTATTGAATACAGTTATAAAAACCTTTTACAATCAAACGGTTTAAGAAAATTTAGGAAAATTGATACCAGATTATAAAACTTTTTTAACTAACTATTGATCGATGATTTCTACAGTTAGTATACATAGCATTTATCACTAGATTTATTAAAAAGTATCCTCTAAGGAAGGTTAGAGAATGTGTTTAGCCGTAAGTCTAACAAATTTTAGAACATTTTATGATATAGTTCTTATTTAATCGACTAGTTGATTGATTGAATATGTAATTTTTTGAAAGTCATAATGATGTTAAATGCATGTGGTTCAGTGAATCTGTAATTGATAGATTTGGATTAATTTGGATACCAATAGTAGCTTAGGAAAAGATTTAGTAATCAGACCGTAATCCGCATGCTTATAGTTTATAGTTTGGTCGGGTTATGTTCATCATAACACATTCACAAGACCTTAGTCACTTCTGCGCGCAAAGCGCGCGCACTCACTTGTTAAATTTGATTTTAACATTTATGGCCTTGTTGATTGAGGTCATTTTTATGGCCTTTGTTGTCAAAGCCTTTTGCAATTGGCCTTTTGTGTTATTCTTCTGACGGTTCGGGGATGCATAGCACGTCCCAGCATACCGGCCGTAGACTGCTCGGCATTGGGAGTCGTGCCTAGACCTGTTTGCCTAGAGTCTATCCAGTTGGGTTGATTTTGCAACGACCTGCCTTGCTATCGCGTCTTTGCCTAGTATTTCTTCTATTTATGCCCTCGAGCGCAATGTCTTCACCGCTTTTCTCCACCTTTGACTACGCCGGACTCAACTGTCATACCTTCATCTGTCTTTTCTTTAAACTTTTCTTTCTCTGCAACCGCTGGCCTCTCCCCACCCGATGACTTCATTTTATTTCCTTCTTACTCCTTCTTTATTTCACTCCTTCCTTTTGTGTTGTTAGTTTCAAAAAAAAAAAAAGTTATTTTGGTTGGGCTTTGGTGACAAGTTTGGTCGGCCGCATAACTGCATGGGACCGACCCCGTCCCGGACCGGGCCAACATTTCCGCCTCCACCGAAATCTCTCAGTGTGTACGTCTGAGTATGTCTGAGATATGTCTGAGTGTGGCTCTTGAACAGAAACGGTCCGATTCAACGATGATTCAACGGCAGTGTGAATGATTTTGAATGTGCCCGGGAAGCATTGCCATGCATTGAACCGACTGAATTGTCCCGCTGGGCCCGAAGGAAAATCATGCAAGATGTGATTCTTTCTCCACGTCTCCTTCGCAGTTGGGAATTGATGCTCCGGTGCAACAGCCCTTTCGGTTACAATACGTAATCAATCCTTCGGGCCCTCTTTTGCAACTATGCTCAACCTACGTGTTTTGGAGAGAGGGTGCCGACTTCTCTCCACTTTTGAGAGACTTTCTCGCCAGATACCAAGAGACAGGCGCCTCCCGCAATTGAGCGATGGAGGAACATGCTTGATCTTCGCTTCGAGATGCATCTTTTCTTTGCAAGGTCCAATCTTAAGACACACTTTCGCCGTCGAACAGAGTAGGTTTTTTTCTGAAATTGTTTCACCCGCTAATGCTGTTCTTTCAGCTGACTGCTTGAAAGAACACACTGCCGGCCGTGCTTCTCCATGTCAAGAAAACGCGGTCAACTTCGACACGGCAACGTGTCCGCATGGCAGTGGATCGGAAAAAGGGTCACGTCCTAGAGAACGGAAAACTGGAGCGCTTGCATTGCGCGAAT
>JAHBMJ010005898.1:52500-62090 GCA_018398765.1 Chromera velia | reverse complement strand
CCAGTCAGTCAGACAGTTTGTGTGCATTCCCATGGTCACTAGAGGCGCAAAAGACTCAGACTTTCTTGAGGTGCGATCGAAGCAGGTAATTCGAATCTCTACAGACAGATTAACAAGAAACGATTCCCGTGAGTCCCAATCCCCTCGTTCCCTCTGTGCGTGCAGGCACATGCCGGATGCTGAGTTCACTGAGGTCCCTCTGACTGCGTTTGAGATTTTAGTGGAGTCCTTTTCCTTCGGGCCCTCCGTTGCCTCAAAAAACACAAACAGAAACCCCCAGCAGGACAGGGGACTCAGCCAGAGTAGAGCGTCAGGTGTAAATTCAGAAGAGGTGGACGCTGAAAATCGTGCAGTTACTGTGTCTGAGAGGTCTAAAGAGCCTCCACCCACGCGGTCGTCTGCACTCAGGCAGTCTGTTTGCACGCAGAAGAAGAAAGAGATGGGGCGGAGGCATTCTAAGAACCCCTTATCGGATCATTGGGCTCCACCCTCCTTCAAGCCCACGCATCGCCCGCCAACTCGTCTGGCTTTCGGCACGTCTGTGTCTGGAGCCTCTAGGGCGATTGCGAAACCGACTGGAGGGAACAGAAGGAACGTGGGTGTAGAAGAAGGGACAGAGGGGAGGAGAAGGAGGCGCTCGAGTGCTGCCCAGGGCCAGAGCGAGTGTCTGGGCGTGGTCAGAGTCGACCCAAAACTCCGTCTCTGTGTTGTGGGAGACTTGGAACCTCAAAGGTCTGTCTGTCGGCAGTTTGTTTGAGGGAGAGCAGAGGAGAGAAGAGAGCGCTTTAGAGAGGGTGGGGATGAGGGAGAAAGACCAGTCTAGGCAGAAAGGGAGAAGCGAAAGAGAAATTATATGGAATGAATGGTTTTTCGCTTCCTTTTCAGCATTGGTTGGCACAAAAACAGGTACACACACACATGGACAACAAAGCTTTGCATGTATGCATAGTCAGGGAAAGTGAAGGAAAATCGCATCCACAGTCCCACACACAATGTATTGCATACAGATGCATTAACAAAAGAACACTCACGTGCGCATGCACACGACTCACACACAAGATGCGCAACGCAAACAAATATACAAATACCCAGCATTTCGTTGCCAAGTTTACTGCCCGCCCTTCTCATTTTCCCTCGAGAAACCTCCGCACCAAGCAGTTCTCTCCAAATCGGGTCCTTTAATTCCTGCCGCGTCGATGCTTCATGCACAAAGAAAAGACCTCAAGAAGTCTGGCAATCAAAGACATTTCGATACATACGAAGACCTTCGAATGCAGACTTTTTGTGCGGACGTCCTCTTTGTGTTTTCAGGTTTCACAAATTCTTCATCCGAGCCTTGAGAGAAGGGGAGTCGGGACAATCCTCCCCCTCCCAAAAGAATCGATGGGCCACTGAGTGGTCTCTCCCTGTCAGCGTGACCACTCCTGCAAGCAGAGGGGGGGAGAGAGATTCACAAACCGCACGTCCTTTCACCGCCCCACAGATGCAGAATTCATCAGAGACGGCAGGAGGAGGAGGGAGTAAGAGGTTCAATGAGTCTGCGTTCCTGCGAACTCTGCCTGAGCCTTCTATCAGCATCACCCCTGGCACAGATATGCATCTGCACTGCACGTCCCTCATTGCGCCCTATAACATGAGTCTCCAGGCAGACCTCGCAGAAGCAGAGCGGGAGCAGAAACGCCTCGCTGCCCAGATACATCAGGGCATGTGTGCGCACTCCAACGTCCTCTCTGTGGGAGAGAGACGGATGGTTGCCATGATGACCTCCCCCCTGAACCCTCTGGACCATGAGGGTCCCGTCACGTCGTCACCCACCAAGGGCGCCTATGGGTCGTTGTGGGGAAACAAAACAGACTGGTGGCATATTGGCAAGAGCAGAGATGTGGAGATTGTACTCTCAGGCCAAGAAGCGGCCGCTATGCGAAGTGGGCAGGCGGCACTTTTCACGGAAATCAAGAGGCCGATTTGCGATGCTGCCCGTCCGGGGAAATTTGGGACGCATGTGAGGCCCCGTTCGGCCGCGGATAGACGGAGAGGGGTCCCCCCCCACAACAGTAGCAACACGGGTGGGGGCTCTTTCCGTTTCTGGGAATCATCAGTCCCCCCCCGCTTGCGTCAGAAGACTTCTTTGTCTCCGAATGCAAGAGGGAAGGGGGGGAGTGACGGGCGTGGATGGCTTGGTGGGGGAACCGGGGGGCTTGCGGAAGCTTCCGAAACTTTGAAGAAGCTGCAAGAAATGATGAGGGCGTCTATGGAAGATTAATTTCCACTGTGAGGCGGCACTGAGGCCCCTGAAAGAATTAATGAGTCCTTCGGCTGTACAAGTAACTTTGAAGCAAGAACGCGTACAAAAAAAAAAATACTTGACATTATTATCTATCGACTAACACTAGAAATAAAAGTCTCCAACTTATCGTCAATGATATGATCCTAACATAAAACTACAAAAAACCTGCTATTGGCCTCTAAAATCGTCGTTAAACTTCTATAAAATCTAGTGTAAAATCTGCTAAAATTCTTAGCTGAGATGTCTAGTAAAATCATAGCTAAGGTAGTTTATAATGGTAGTTAGCGAACATATATTTGAACTATAGTCTATCGAACACTCTGATAACACTCTGTATTTATTCTAGTCAGAGGCTAGTCTATAGACTTAGTAGATATGACGGGTTGCTAGGAAGTCTGGGCTTGTGAGGTACTTAACTAGAAGTAGCATCGCTTAGCTCGGGCTGGGCCTGCGTGAGAACGGTATAGCTCGCGGGCGCGCGCATATAATGACTGATCGATATGTAAGCATGCGCAGTGATGCAATCAGTAGATCAAACAAAAGAGTGGGTCTGATTCCAAGAGTCATCACATGAGGTTTGACTGCCAGACTTACCGACTTCTCCCCCGGAACTATGTAGACTTTGACAAGGCGTATAGTAGCGCTAGAGTACTCTCTTCCAGAAGCTACTATTACTTATGAGCCCCGTACGCCTCTTACAGTAGACTGTAGTGTTCATAATTTAGAAACTATAAATCGCAAATTATAGTTATAATAATTCAAAAAAACATGAATCACAAAAAAATATTAGAATAAACAATTAATGAGTCAATGGAAATCATGATCCAGGTTCGATCAAATTAATAGAAGTTACCTGGAATACGATACTATACAACAGATCTGAGATCTGTGAGGACATCACATGACATCACTAGCAAAAACGCCGTGACGTCGCCGTCTGAAACAGTAACCATTATATTGAATGCCTTAGTGCATGCCATCACACTTCAGAGGGCGCACAGGCTGGTGAGGGCTCAGGGCAAGCCGGCAAGGAAGAGCCGGACTGGCGAGTGCTCTGCGAGGTTTCTCTTCGCTGCCGCAAGCGCAGTCTCCCCCATATGATCAACAGCGTTGGCGTCAATGCCACGGGAAACGAGCATCTCAGCGATGCGGGCCCGTTCAGCTTGAAGAAGGCAGTCGTTACTCGTCACCACACAGAAGTGTAGAGCCGTCGCCCCCTTCTGGTTTGTAGCGTGCAAGTCGGCCCCTCTGTCCAGAAGGAACTCCACCAGACTGTAGGATCCCACCGACGCACGCAACACCGCGAGGTGAAGCACTGTTTGGCCGTCACTGTCACTCGCAGTCACGTCTGCTCCATGAGACAGAAGGAGCTCGGCGACTTCCTGAGCGCTCTTTGCGGTATTCCAGGCAAAATTCACACTCCACAACAGCGGGGTTCGCTGTGCCAAGCCTCTCTCGTTGACTTTGGCTCCTCGGTCGAGGAGAGTCTGCACATTTTCTCTGCGCCCAGCATCGGCTGCTTTGTGGAGCGCTGTGCTTCCACCCGTCGCCTTTGCGTCAACCTCTGCACCACTAGAGAGGAGAATTTCGAGAAGCTTGGGGGTACTTGTGCGAGCGGCAACGTGAAGAGGCCGTCGCTTCCCGAGACTCTCCGCATTGACGTTTGCCCCTCTGCTCACCAGAAACTGTGCAATTGGAACCGACGGAAGGCGACAAGTCAAGTGAAGAGGTGTGTCACCATTTTCATCACCACACACCTCCAGTCCCGCCCCCGCTTCTACCAGAATCTTCACCGCTGCGAAATTCCGAGCTCTAACAGCCCTGAGTAGCGCGGTGTGTCCATCCACCCTTCCGTTCACACCACCCAGAGAAGAAGAAACAGGTCTTTTCTCTTTGGTGTCCATGTCCTCATGAAATCACTCAGCGCATCACGGAGGGTCTCGGCGCTTGCACCCCCAAAAGACCGAATCACATCTCCGATATCACTTCCCAGTAAATCAGACAAGTTCACGCCTCCCGTTTGTCCTCGTGATTCTCCTCTGGGGGTGTTGGTCTTCTTGGCAATCCACCCCCTGAGTTGTTTTCGCCTTCTCTGCACCTGGTCATGACGCCTTTTCGAACATGCTCCTAGAGAATGTCGCTTTCTCAAGGACATCAAACACGAAAGCAAACTCCAGGCAACCCGAAGCAAAACAAGAGCAAGAACTGCAGAAAGCATCTGGAGAGAAACCGGGGAACGCGAGACTTCAACTAAATTTGCGCTTCAAGGAGGTTGACGCGATCAGCAGGCGGGGGTAGACGGAGAGGGATGAACGAGAAGACAGGAAAGGAATTTCCCGTCTCCCCTCCGAGTCCTGAAGATCAGCTCTTAACGTCAACGAAAGCCCTCAGCTTCTTTCAATCGTTGGGGTACTTACCATGTACAGAGTACAGCTTCAGAGGAACCGAGATCGACTGATCATGACAGAACGAGATTGATGGCAGGTGTGATCCAGTCAGACCGAATTCATGTTGAACCCCATGCAGCCGAATGCATGCCGAGCTAGCTTTTCCGAGCTTAAATTTGCCGCGCGCATGAAGATCTTCCAACGTACGTTACTACTACTACTACTACTACTATCGATGTTCCAACGTAGCTGCAAGGCTCAGACTGTGTATAAAGTCTGTAATACATTGCAATACATTCAACCGTCGTGCACCTCCCAGGCTCACGAAAAAAGCGCATCATCAAGCAGACTGGTTTAGAGGAGAGCACGAAACCCGAAAGGGCTGTACAGCCTGAATTGATGCCGGACAAACAACAGTTGACAAATTGAAAAGAGACGGGAAAAGCAACCCGATTAGCAACCCGTCTGAAAACAAACGCCTGTTCGATCTGCCGTCTCACGGCCAGTGCAGCTGTTTGCTTCCACCTGTCTCCGTCCGCTGTGACTCTTTTGTTCAGCATCTGTCTAAGGAGTGTTTTCTTTGGTGTATTTCATCAACAACAAAGAAGACCGAATGCCGCCTCGCAGGGCCGGGGGAGGGGGACGTACTGTTGCGAGGGCTCGAGCGCGAGGGCGAGATGGGTCTCTGGCAGAACGTCTCTTTTGGGAATGGAACTTTCATGGGCATCTGCAGGCGTGCAGACTCTTTGTGCATCCGTTGAGCACACGGCCTGCAGACAAGCCGCTGGACTGGATCGTTGCCTCGTTGTTGCGGTGCTTTGTTGGAGGGTGGTTGTTGGTTGCTGTGATTGTTTTAGCCCTTTTGTGCCCCCATACGTTCTATGGGCGCGTCGATTGGTGGTGTTTTTTGCTTTGGGTTCTTTATTTTGTAATTGTCATTCCTCTTTTGCCCGGAGAGACTCTCATGAGGCGGAGATGCTTTGCTCCAGCTCTGGTAGCGATTTTGGTTTGCGAGCAGGCTCTTTGGTTCACTGTCATGACCGTGTGGGCCAACTGCGTGTGGGGGCCCCGGCTTCCCCCGTCAGTTCCTCGAGGACACCCTCTGGAGTCCCTCTACTCGTGTACCCTCCTCCTGGTCATTGGGATCCTCTGCTGTAAGTCATTCATGTCGTATGTTGATTGGCAAGAAGAATCGATTGGAGTTCAAAAGGAGCAGCAGAGGGGAAGAGGGGAGGTTGTCGATAGAGTAAATCGAGTCAGAGCAGCTGCAGAGACATCCTCAGAGCGACCTTTGAATTTGAAGATGTGTTTGGACCGCAAAGCGTCAAGAGATGAGACAGAGATTTCAAATAATATGCGGTTCTCCCACAAGGTGGCTTTTCCGGTTCTGCTTCCCTTCTTCTCTCACGGAATAGATGGACAGGAAAGAAAACGCACTAGCGTGGACAGAAAAGGAGAAGAGCACGAGCATTCTGCGGCGACGATTCCTGCGTCCCCAGCCGTTTCCGTTGACTCCGTCTCTTCCTATGTACACCCATGTTTGTATCCTTGCAGTTGAAATGTTCGAGCAGCGAATGCCGGTGCAAATGCCTGTGAACGCGCGCGCAAAGTCGTATGTGTTCCACACAATTACTATGTAAGTCGATGGAACATCGACGGACTCACTATGTGTGACGCTCTGTTTGTTTGTCTCTCTTTCACCTGCGTCCTCTGTTGAGTATTAGTAAAAAAACCCGATCACTTACAGAAGGACCGGAACGAAAATTCACGAGATGGAGTCAAAAAGTACGGCTGTGGTACGCCAGGACAAGATCACAGCAGTAGAGAGACGGGAGGAAAGAAGAGAGAGCGGGGCTAGGGGGGTGGTTTGGAGGAGAGCATAGACCGAAGGAAGGCGAGGTACAAACTGAATCAAAATAGGACCCAAGGGCTTCAGCGGTCTTTCCCCTGCTCCCCCCCCCCTCCCCCCCCCTCTCTCTCTGTGTGTGTGTGTGTGTGCGTGCGTGCGTGCAACGGTATGCAGAGGGTTGAACCTGATTGCCCACAGCCTGACTTCAAAAACACCCCCAAACGAGGTCACCAGGCTTCCTCCCTTTCGGTTCCACCTCGACAACTATCCCTGGGGGGTCTTCCTTTGCCTTCCCGACCTCCTCCTGTGGTCCTTGGCGAGCGCTGTTGCGGGGATGATTGTGAGTCGGTCCATTTCTTTTTCTTGTTTTTGTTTCCCTTTCCTCAGACAAAAAAAGTCAGAACGCCCTCCTGGAGAAACCCATGCACACACCAGGGAGTCAGAAGGCCTCAATGTGTAACGCCTGGGACACATGCAGAGAAGCCCGCAGAGAGACACACCGAATGCAAAACCTCTTCCAAAGGACGACACTTGAAGTGCTGGCATGTTTCCCCTCTTCCCCTTCTTCATCTTTCTTCCATTCATTTCTCTTTTCTCTCACTCTTCTTCTTCTGGCCTCTGATCTCCTTTTGCTGTTGCTGATGCAGATGTCTGCCGTGAGCCTCTGGCTTGCAGACGCTACTCTGAACGCGGAGGCGAGGGAGGCTCGGGATCCGAATCTGGGACCTCTCTCGCATGTCCCCATCATTTTCTAGTCGGTCCTTCCGCCTCTTTTCTTCATCTCTGTTTGGTTTCCAGTGGTGTTTGGTTTCTTTAGTGCGCCTCACAAGCAAAGAGACAACGACTGACGACATGAAACAGAGATACACTAAGGTAACAGAAATACACCAATCAGACAAAGGTAACAGAGAACTGTCTGAGAGTTGTGTGCGCCTCAATCTTTCTTCTCTGTCTTGATTCTGTTGTTCAATGGTCTTTCGAGTTTCCACTGCATGTCTCGGTTTCTTTCTCTATTATGCGCTACACCTCGTCGTCTTCTCTTAATCTTGTTTTTGCATTCGAATGTTTCTTCTCTGTCGCTGAGGGCCTCCTTTCTTTCTTTGCTTTTTCCGTTCATCTCTGCAGCTACAGTGGTCACTTCCTCCGTTTCCTCCGAGCGTGGGCTATCGATAGGCTACGTGAGTTCCGGGAGTCGTTTTGTACTTGTTGGAGACGGAGGGAGGAGGGGACGGTTGGAGGGGGAGAGGAAAGGGCAGAAGGGGGGGAGGGAGAGACTGGCGAGGAAAGAGGGGAAGAGAGCCCATTGTTAGGTGGTGCAACCCCCCACACACTGTCAGACGAAGATCTCGAGAGGGGGGGGGGATCGCGCTCAGGCCTGGAGGGGAGGAGGGAGAGGGGACGTCTCATACAGGATACCCCCCGAGTTGCTCGAGAGAGGGACGGGACACCCCTGTTCCGTTCTCCTGTAGATGCGAGGAGGTTGAGGGCACCCTGGCTTCTCTTCAGTGATTCTGATGAGTGGAGAGCGATAAGAGAGGGGGGTGGGGCGTTTCGTTTGCCTGGAGTGTTCAGAGGAGGAGGCAGAAGAGGGGGAGGGGGGGAACGTTCTGCAGATGTTCAGAGGGATTCGGTTGAAGAAGAGGAGCAGGAAGAAGAGGAAGAGTTTAAGGGAGGGGAAGTGGCAGGGGAGAGTAGGGGAAGAAGTTTCGTCCTCTCCACTTCCCGCTCTCAACCGTCTCGGGAGACACAGAGAACCCAAAGCAACAGGCCCTCGTCTGCCCCCCTACATTCCCAATCGCATAGGCTGAGTCCATTCTTTGACTTCGAAGAGGAAGACCAACAACAGATAGTGCAGCGAAAGCAGACACCAGCCGACCAGCACGTTGTTCTTGAAGGAACAGAAGTACGCGAAGAGGGGGTGTCAAAGAATGAAGACCCGTCGTCCTCTTCTTCGTTTTACTGTGAAGGAAGGGAACAAGATGAGTCCAAGAGAGTGACACTGACAGACTGTCGTGTCTCTCGGGATCTTTCGTCCTCTTCCTCTTCCTCTGGGTCCTCCTCCTCTTGGCAGACTGCACGGTCGTTTTTCTCCCCCTCTCCCCACTCTGCCCCAAGGGGTTCTATTCGCACAGCCCTCCCGGAATCAGATGAGGACACCAAAACACACCAAAGCCTGAGCAAGACGAACCTCTTTGCAGCACTTG
Organism: Chromera velia; assembly: GCA_018398765.1. Taxonomy (NCBI): domain Eukaryota; family Chromeraceae; genus Chromera; species Chromera velia. The sequence continues at coordinate 53,363 of JAHBMJ010005898.1, read as the reverse complement.
ACGAAACAATAAAGAGCGACGCGAATTCTTCTGTCCCTTCGCTCTCTCGAAGTGACGGCTTCCTTCTCACTGGTCAGAATTTCCCGTGCACAGTGAAAGTACAAGAGGGGGCGAAGGGGAGGGGAGAAGAGACCGAGAAGCAGACGCCAGAAAGGGGAAGCGGGAACGCAAACAGAGAGCATTTGTTGAGAGACGACAGACAAGAACCCGTTTTCTCTGGTAGCCTTCTGTTTTCTTCCTACACTTCTTCCTCTTCCTCCTCTTCCGTGCCTCCCCAGAGTCGGAATCCTTCAATTTTTCTTTATTCAACTAAAGAGGGAGACGAGGGGAGAAAGGGAGAGGCATCTGGCAGCACTCTCTTCACGTCAAGCGACAGGCTCATTGACTCCAGTCACACGCACCTCGGGTTTCACCTGTCAGAAGAGGACATTCAGCAAGAAAATGCTTCAGACCTGGACTGAAAAACAAAAGTGTTACAAACATTTAAGTTATTTGCTGTTATTTCCTATCTATAGTGAATTAAATTCAATAAATTGAATTAATTGATCAGACTTCAATGAATGAGAAACTGAAGTCTGAAACTCAAATTTCAAATTTTTAGTTATTGCATGGATCCAGTATTAAGCTTAACCTCCCTGAACCTAAGTGCTACTCGAAAAAATATAATCAAGATGATCTCTATCTGCGGCATCGTTTTTTAAGAGACCATCCATGCTTGCGGCGTACATGGTCAAGACACCGTCCAGATATGCGGCCTTGGCTTTTAAGACACCGTAAATGATCCGCACCTGCGGCGCAGACTTTCAAGCTTATCCAAAAATGCCGCTTCAACTTTTACGTGGTAGTTAGGTTCAGGGAGGTCT